>JAZHYW010037747.1:0-140037 GCA_037355805.1 Ixodes ricinus | reverse complement strand
ATTCCAAGACAGCCGTGAGCTTGGAGCAACTATCCGTGCGTTCCTCGGATTGACATATCATTCTTTGCAAAGAGTTACCAACCTTTGCGAAGAAGATTGCCGAGGCTGATTGCCGATTGACGGTATCTGTAACCGAGCATTGCCACGAATAGTAAAGATAATCCGTAATTCCAAGCCGGCAATCTCCCCGCTAAATTAAGCGGGGAATTGTCGTCACGTGACTGACGTGACCACGTCATGTGACCGCATGTCACGTGACGCTAATTTCTTCGAGGGTGTTCTTCGGTGTGGTAGTTTACGCCCGACACATTCTGTGCTTCTTGGTCTTTTCCAGCATGATCAAGTTTGTGCAATTTTCATCGTGCTTGTTAGCGGGCTTGATCCTCGGCAACAAACATGGCCGGCTCTATGCGCACCGAGGAACGAAAGCCCTTTGCGAGCTTCCAGTCGGCGGTCGGCGTCACCTGCACCTCCAAGGCGATCGGGGTTCCTCATCAAGCATTCCCCTGCGCGGGAAGATTGACTCCCCCTTTCCTCGTGCATTTACGCGTTCCGCGCATATTTGTCCCTAATGTCGGGCGGGAAAGCTCGCCCAGGACGCGTCGGGTGCAGACGCGGCGAGGCTCGCGGTAGAAGTGGAGGAATGCGCGATGAGAAAGTACGACACGAATCGACGTCGTAAAGTAATGTCGTCCCCGCTCGAGGCTCGCGTGTCCAGCCATGAACACCTAAGGCGCAATTCGCTAAACACGAGGACACGGCCGTTTGGTGAATTTTTGTTGAGAATGAAGCTTAGCATTGTTATGCCATAAGGTGGAAAGTGCTTGTTGTGGTAGCTCATACACTAATGGTCATGATCCAACAATAATTTGAACTGGGACGGCCGTGAACCTCAAAGGAAAAAATATTGTCATAAAGCAAAATACGGTGAAACGCCGTATAGACCAAGAACTCAGCCCATTCAAATATTTTGGCTTGTTTTAAAAGGCAGTGACGTCACTGATGACGTAATCAGTGACGATAACGATGATGTCATCACGATGACGTCATACGTGACGTCACTGATGACGTCATCACGATGACGACGACCATGACGTCATAGTTACGTGACCTCACCGGGGTTACGTGACCCCCGTGGTCACGTGACCCTAGTGAGGCGACAGCGACGCCGCTCGGAGGGAGGAGTAGCAGACAGGATGAGGAGGTGAGGAGGAGGGGTATACCTTCCCCTCAGCACCCTTCCCTCCTCCTCCTCAAGAGCTGCGCTCTAATTCGGCGTTACAGGGAGTTGTAAACGGCTTTCATTTTTTTGTTGCGTTTTCCGACTGACCTTCGAGTATTAGCAGTGGTACGTCGAGAGTATATTAAGGTACTCCGAGTACATCAACAATACAGAATTCGCTTTATTACATTAGCGGTGGCAGAGTGCGGTGCTGTTAATAAAAACAAAAAATTCCCGCGCTCCTCGGTTTTTTTTTGCAGCATAATAATTAATATGAAAACTATATTGTAGAATGCGGTTGTGGGGAACATTAACTGCCTTAGACTAGCCTATCTGAATTTGCGAGAGACATTCAAGCTCTAAGATCTCCCAATTTATTTGCAAAAAATTTAACAAAACAGAAAAAAAATTTTCGTCACTTCTCTACACAATCACACTATGTGCTACACTGCGAAGACTTCCCCGGGGATGTGCCGAGCCCAGTGGGGTATCAATAACGCAAAAACGATGCGCGTTAAAAAAAAAAAGAAAGAACTCTTGAGCATGGATAGTGTTTTTTGTGATTGGAAACAGCCAAACATTGCCGGGCATACGTTCAGGGGACTATGAAGCGTGATAAACCAGTTCAAAGTTGTTTCCGGGAAGAAACTATTTGAAAAGACACCTCGTCCGATGAGCCGGATCCTCGTCGTAATGGGGGGTCACGGCTGGGGACTTTTACTTACGTTTTGTTCTGCAATGCAGACATAAACATCTTTTCCATAACGTCCTTGTAGGATGCGGCCGTCACCGTCGTACCCTTCAGCCACGCTCACGCTGACAAAAGACAGACTGCATACATTGTCTTCGGTGTGTTCTTTGCTTGCTGATGGTCCCGTCACATTGGTCAAACAAAAACCGTCCGCAGACATGCTTGAAGACTACATGAAGCCAACATGCTTCTAAGATGTTTGAGGAGTGTCCCCGGATAATTCTGGCATCGTGTCCTGCAGCGAACAGCGTGTTTGTTGTATGATGGATACATGGTTTTGCGCAAAAAAAGACGGAAGCAAGAGAGAGAAAGAAACACACAAACAAACTCGAGAGAGAACTAACACAAACATTTTATTGTTGTATGATGTATGTGCAGTGTGACCGATGCAGTCGGTGGAGGACTGCGCCTTCAGTGTCCCAGAACGAGGGCACCGTCAACTCCGCGCTGGCGATAACGCGAAAAGGGCGGCGGAGGGTCGCGGGGCTTTTATCGCTAGAACCAATGTTTGGCTTCGGTCCTGAAATAAGAGAGGTCAGTCCCGCGCGAATGTATACGACACAGTCGCGGCGAAGGCTGCGGTATTCGTGCATTTATTACGCGGAAAACTCCCACGCGAGTGAAGAAAACGGATGATTACCCTATAACGTCCCCATTTTTAGTCTCTAAAACGTCGGAGAAACCAGGTGGACCACGAGCATTTTGATCTTCTGAACAATGTTGCAGCGTGTTGCACTTTTTCCCAATAAAATCTCGCATGTTTTACGATGATTTGCATGCTGCTACTTTTTCGCATTTTAATAAAAAAGCAAAATAAAATAAACATGACGAGACCTTACAATATGAGTGTCCCCAGCGCTAGCAATATTAAGACTAATTTTATGCGGGTGTTTGCTACAGTGTCTGGTCAACCCCTTCTAGAAACTAAAGTCTGCACGCTTCGTTTTGTTACGTCGGCCACGTCCCTGCTCCCAGGCCAAGCGTGGAGAGCCAGCAGAGGGTCCTCACCGCCGAGAATCTGCACTATGCGAAGAACTCCGGATGGTCCGAAATACCTTTTTTTTGTGCGTCATTATTTTTGTTGCGTTTGGTCTAAGCAGCGAAGTAGCAGTGTGTTACAGGTTTGAATGCATACATCTAAAGGAAAGATAACGCGACGTGACGACGCAACTTTATCAGAAGGCAGGGGGCTCGCGACGGAAGAAAACCCAGACATAAGGAACACAATCGGGCTGTGTACAAAGATGTCGGGAATGCGGAGACTGAACGCCTACGTATTCACTGCGTCCGTCGGCAACCAGAATCTCTAGTGTTGTTGTGTGCGTGTGAATGTGAGGATCAATGCCTTATAAGTAAGATTCCGTGCTCTCGGAGTTTATTTCCCGTGAAATTCGGAGGGTGTTTTTCGGAGTTCATATTTCGCCGAAAATTCGGGGTTTATCGGAGCTTTTTTCTTTTGTTACATATCCTAAGTTTTTTTTTTTAAGTTCAAAGTTTATTTGACTGCGTTCTTAATTTTAAACATTAAAAAATCGAAATAAATAATGTTCGGGTACCATGACCTGTTATCCTGATGGAACCTTGACAAGACTTTTGTCGGTAGTTTGAGATTTCAAAGGAAGCTGAAGTGGTATCTCCCCAGGATTACTGACCCTGAAGCTTCTTATAAAGTTAATTTGTAAAGCACCGTTCTTCTTTTTTTATTTTGTCGTTGTGTCCTAGAAATTCGGAATCTTTCGAATAAATCCGTCCTTGTATTTTTGGCGTTCCTCCGATAATTTATATTGTCCTCACCAGCACGATCTCCATTCCAAGTGTTTTGGATTTTTTCGGATTTATCCGAAAACACGAAACCCTACTTACAAGTGTTTTTTGCCTTTGTGTCGAGGAAATTATGTCGGCGAACAGTAGGTTCACATATTGTCCTTGCAAACCGACGAGGATTAAGGCAATTCAAATTCCGGGGAAAGAAGTTCAGGTCATGAGATATTCAGAGGTATGTTGGTTTGGCAGCTATTTGTTATAGCCTTGCACATCCGTATTGTCATTGTGCCCGGAAGGATGGTAGTATTATAGTGAACAACTCCGTTTTTTTTTATGCATTCTCAATGAGGCATAGCAAGTATCTTTTAGATCGAGCCATTGTTACTGAAATTTGTCGAAATATTTTGTTGGTTTTAGCGTGCGACCTACCTGTTCAGAGTCTTTTGCTTTGAGTTCTTGGAAACGTGTCTAAAAGTGATGAAAAAAGTTCATGTCGCCTGTATCATTTCTTGCCCTCGTCCCCACTAGTTTTGATAAACGACACGTTTTGATATAATTATTGTTTTTCCAGTCTGTGCTTTATTTGCATTATAAGTCAAGAATATTCTATTGATAATTTTAGAAAGCACATAGTCACGGCTTCGAAATCATCATTTAGCAACTCAGTCGTCCAAGCCTCCTGTTTTTATTTACGTAGTTGGATACTGGGCCTCTTAGGCTGTGGACATACTCAATTAAGTGCGAATACTGCAGAGAACATTTGGTTTTGGAGAATACAATTTCTCACAATGCAGTGGTTCAGCACTTGACAGATGCACATACGCTTTAGATCGAGGGCGACTGCACCTTCCAGCACCACTGGTCGCCAGAATGGCGATGCACGCGGAAGTGGTTGTAAACCAGGGCTGGGCAGAAATACTCCGAATGGTATTCGGGAATACAAATACTGAGATACATGTATTTTCAGGTTCAAAATACAGAGACTGAGATACATTTGTCTTTAATGCAGCGGGATATCTCTAAGATACTTCTGCAAAAATGGTGAAAATGTATTCCAGAATACATTTTCACCATTTGGCTACACCACTCACATTTATATTTAATATTTCAATGTCTTTAGGCGTATTTCCTAAACTTATGCGAATTGCTAAGGTTTTTTTTTTATTTAAGGGTGGCGACATTTACATGTTGGGGAATTATAGGCCAATATCAATACTTTCCAATTTTTCTAAGGGATTCGAAAAAATACTGCATAGTAAACTGTCGGCATATTTGGAGCATTTTTCCTCGTTAACGAAAAGTCAACACGGCTTCAGAAAAGGAAGGTCTACTGAATCCGCTTTATTGGCCCAAAAAGAAGTCATCATAAATAATATAGAAAATAAACTACTGACATTAGCCATATATATCGACTTTTCTAAGGCATTTGACTTAGTTAAAAACAGTATACTTCTACAAAAGTTACAATACTGTGGTATTCGGAGTCACGTACTCAATTTATTTAAGTCATATCTGGCTGAACGGAGACAATTAGTTCAAATCAATAATTCAGTTTCAACTATAAAAACACTACATACAGGAGTACCTCAAGGAAGTGTTTTAGGTCCTATATTATTTATTTTATTTTCTAATGACATTGAGCATAGTGTTCCAGATTGCACAGTAATATTGGAAAGGCACTACTTGTGATGATATCTACAAAAGGGCGAATCATATGCTCTCGCAGCTTCGTACTTGGACAGAAATAAATAGATTACGTATTAACATAAACAAAACTAACTGCATGCTGTTTCGAGCCAAAAACGTGACTGTTCATTCTAAACCAAATATCACCATAGCCGGGCAGGCAATCGAGATAGTGAAGTTATTCAAGATATTGGGTGTAATCTTTTCAGATAATTTATCATGGAATGAGCACATAGAATACATACATAAAAAAAGCCAGAAAAGCTGTTGGTACTCTATCCCGATACCGTACAGGTTTCACCTTATTTGTTAAGTTAATAATTTTTCACGGCCTCGAGCAGTCATATTTTCAATATCGTCACCTGGTATGGGGTACCACAACCATTCAAAATATAAACAAACTTCTAACTCTGCAAAAACAATCTCTAAGGGTGGTTGCAAATATGTCCTATTTTTACCATACAGATGCTCTCTTTGCCCGTTTTAATGTTGTCAGAGTAACACACCTACATTACTACCGCCTTCTAGTATCTTATAAAACAGCACAAAAATTAACATAGTTGTTTTCTACAAATAGCAAGTTTAAATAAAAATACTAGTGTTTATAACACACGGCGAAGTGAAGAGTGGAGTGTACCCACCCCCAGGACAAACTATGGACTGACATCAATTACGTACCTACTTCCATCTTTCTTGAACAAGCTGAATGTTGAAACAAATTTTAGCCATAGATTACCATTTGAAGCTTTAATGTTGACACTGTCGAGGTTGTGAACTTGAGGCTTTGTATTGTATGTGTGGTATGTCAATTGGTATCATATGTTACATTGGAATCTTGTTATTTTTGTTTTGAACTTGAATGTTTTTATTTTAGATTTGATTTTTTGAACAAAACCCTGTACGCGCGATGCTGTGTTGGAGCTGGGGCCTTGTCAAGCTGCACGTGTTGCAGCTTTTTGGCCCCAGCTACCATCTTTCCTGGTGAAAGAAAAATAAAATGATTGATTGATTGATTAAATACAAATATTTATAGAAATATATTTGTTTCCGAACGGTGCTACGTGGGTTGGGTGCAGTTCGTGGGGAATGCGAATGGTAATGTATGCTTGTGCTCCTTTTTTTGTGCCATTTTATGCATTTTTCCTTGCTTCGAACTCTTTACTTATCACTAATGCCACTAGAAAAAAAAAGTCACCTTCGGTGAACTACAGTACACAGTTATTGAACGGTTAAAACTGCGTGGCTTGGTTGACAAAAGGCGTCTGCAAGAAATGAACCCCGTTTTGCCGTGAGGGCGCATCTCAAACTGTCGTCTTATATATATGCTTCTATAAGTCACCCATAATGTGGTGAGATTAGGAAACAGAGCTGTGCCTTTTCTACACTCAACTCCTTTACAGCGTCGCTCTACTAGATTGGAAAAAGTAAAGGGCTTTGAGAGAGGAGCTTATTCTGTAATTCTTGCAAGTAACCCTCTTTAAACCAGTTTTTCTTTAAATCTTAGTTATTGTGATAGATCATGTTATAGGGCGAGTCCATAGTATAAATTGTGAAGCCCCTGATACCAAACCTTTTTATCGTTTAAATTTAACGTAAAAAACGGCAACAAATGTAACGAGATACCTATAGGTGTGCGAAGTATTGCGATACAAGCGATACATGGTAAATGTCTTTCACTACTGAGATACAAATACATTTTTCAGATGTATCTCGATACAGAGATACAGATACTCGATAGTATCTCTGAGATAATATCGCGATACATTTGTATCGCGATACTGCCCAGCCCTGTTGTGAACAAGCTTATGTCGCCCCAGCACATCGCTCAGCTCTTGCGGTTACGTAATAAACGAAAAGTTGTCAGGGACTTGACACTCACTACGCTGCCCTGTTTCGAAGAGTTGGACACTTGTGCAAGCGACCTCACACCTCAAGCTGGGCTTAAACTCATCATCACCTCCTCGAGTAACATTCTCGTCAACAATGTGCGCAAGGAAAAAATGACGCCTTAGTGCAAGATGTAGTCTGCTCCAGCCAAAAAGCTAAAGCTGCCAGTGTTCGCAAAATGCTAGTGTTGTTTAAATAACTGTGACGCAACCTCGACATCTTTGACTGTATGTAGCTGCTGGGTAATTGCCTCATAGAACGAACTATAGATTTTGTCACGTTATTTATGACATGATGGCCTTCACGTAGGCAGTCAGTCACATTTCGTGTACTCATTTGCTTGTTTAACTTTCATGAACTTGCTTTTTTTAAATAAAACATGTCGCCATTACATAGCGCAACGTCGCTTATTTTGATACATTTTCTTAAATACAGATAGTGCGCGTCTAACCTGTGGTGGGGGTTGAGAGCGTGCTGGTACCTTTATTTTATCTTTCGGGGAACCACCTGAAAAGCGCTAGGCATAGAATAATATTTCCTATATGTTCTAGTTTTGTGGTAAGCCCGAACACAAAACAGTGTTTCAAATTAAAATTTTCGTGACTGCAGACCAGCGCTTTGGTTTTATAAAAGAGGTTACGTTGAATATTTTGAACAGTATGTAGATGCTGATATTTACCGTGAGCTTTTTCAGTCGTAACTTAATAGACAAAGCCTAAAAGTCAGAGTTGTTAAATAATCATAAAAGCTGCAATGCAATTAATTATACATCGTCTTTATGCCCCGGTAAGTAACATTCGTACAATATTTCTGTTCGAAGCTGCAGGCCAGTGCATCGGAAGCCAGTGCGTCGGCAGAGCGAAACCTAGCGCCCAGCCAACTGTCGTTTTTCCGCGCGCTGGCCTTGCTACAGCGACGTCAGGAAGCTGCCAAGCAGGCTTTAGTTCATAAAAGGTGTTGGTCCGGCATATTTAATTATATTTCACGGAACACTCTTTTTTGAACCTTGTCCTGCAGTGGTCCTTGTTTTTGGCACCTTGAATATCACTCGAAGAATCGACGCTGCAGAGGTGCAAGAGGCGGGGTCAAGGAGTTTATCATTTGTTTTCTGTCTTCCTCTCCATCTCCTTTTCCTGATGCGCCTTTCCAATCTCTATTCGATTCTGCAGTAAAAACCTATTTTCCGACGTAAACAAGAAATGATAAACTACAAAGTACGTTTACCTTATCGCGAATTAAACAATTCCTTTCTTTCCTCCTCTAGCCCGACTCTGCGAGGACTGCGGGCAGAGCAGGGCGTCTTCGCCCAGACCCGTCGCATTTGTCGCGCCTCTAATCACGTCGCTGGATCCGGGGATCTGGTGTGGGCGCGCGCAGTCGAACGGCTTTTCTTTTCCGTCCAGATCGGCTTACCCGACTGTCCTCGACGTCAGTCTGCCTCGGCGCAAGAAGGTGTAATTTCCGCGCGCTTCGAGGGGCCAAAGAACTGGGCGTCAAGCGTATCCGCGACGGGCCAAAAGACGAGATTGGTTTCCAGTAACCGTTTGCGTCTCACTTCGTCGCCGCTAAAACAAAACCGAGAAGGTGACGCGTTGTCTGCGTTCTTGAAGCGATTAGTGTCGGCGAGAGAGCCGAGAGCTTTCATTTACTTGACTTCTCGAGACGCAAGCCATAATGCGAACGACGGGCGATCTCGGCGGTGCTGGCCGAGCTCGCATCTGCCGGTCTGGATGCACGTGCATGCTACGAGCGACGTTCTTGCCGCGCGGTAATCTCGCACCATCGAACTCGGACTTGGAAGGAAACAACGTGAACGGAAAAGCTCGTCAAACGTCAAGCTTGTTTTGATGTATTAATGAAGTGGTGTCTGGTGTATCGGACAATCTGTCCAGTAGTACGAAAGTGATTACACGAGCGCAGGCCGGCAAGATGCTCGTCCAGGGCGGCACGGGCAGCGTCTCATTCGCGCGGGAGGGCGCAGGAACGAGAAGTTGAGCGCAATGCATGAAGTACTATACCCTGTTCACCCTTAAGCTCAGACTGCAGCCCAAACTGCAAGCGGGAGCTGGCCCGCGCTCCTGGCTTTGAGACGTGCATTTCTAGCGCGAGTGCTCGTTCTTCGGAAGAACGCTTCGAAGCAGCGACCTCCAGCTCTCGGGCTTGTGACATTGGCTGCAGTGGGTGAACGAAATATACACCCTCTTCAAGAAGCAGAAGTATCCCTCGAAAACGTAATGAGTTTCCGTTTCACCAATGCACGATGAAACGTTCCTCCGTTCACCTTAAAAGGAAGGCGTTCCAGGAACGTCGTTCCGTACAGCTTCCGTTCTACCCGCACCTTCTAGTAAGGCCGCAGCATTTTCTGCTTTCGTATGCCTCCTACCGGAGGCCAGGCCACGGATTTGGCAGAGTGCTGCGTTCGGCCGAGCTCTTGCTGAGTCACATAAGGAAAAAAAGAAAAGACATTTTGCGACAAGCGATGATTTTGGCTTTTGAGACTAGTACGTACGTCTCGATGAAATAAAATAAGGCTTATTTAAGATGCACCTATATATATGGTATATCTTAATTCAACGCAGTAATGGACAACTGAACAAATGGACGACAGGAAACCCTGACGAACGCAAAGGCATTCGACGGGTTTCGCATAGCAAGTTATTGTTTAAGCTGAGACGCTGCTCTATACGGCGTTCACCCTAAGCTGAGACTAGAAGCTCCGCTTTCAGCGCGAGCTCGCTGGCTTCCGTAGTGCTTTGGTTGCGCATGCCTGAGCGTTCACACTTGTGTTAGCGAAAGCATAAAGCTCGCGCTGAAGGCTGCGTTTCTAGCAAGCCGTTACCGTACTACTGTTGCCGTTCTACCGTTACCGTGGGCCCAACTGCGCATGCGCTACCGCTTACCGTTCAAATCCTGCAAAATTTGATTTTAGCATACCGGGGACTCGTACCGTGGTACCAGATGTGCCGGAACTCGACTGGAGCATACCCTGGTGACAAAAGTTGACGGCAATAAATAAAATATAAAACTTTCAGCCTTTCCACTTTGGTGAAGAAGGAAGACCAGCGAAGCTGTACTATGGTGGGAATGATGTAATGGCCGGCCGCAAGTCGGCAAGCCAGAGTAGAAAGACTGGAAAGGTTGCCGCCGTCGCTCATAGATGGCGGTAGCTGTTCGGAATGCTGTGTGGACATTCATTTGCTGGCGGACACCATCCTCGGGAAACTAGAACTTAACTGCTCCGCTGTAAAAATGGTGACCGAATAAAGTGGAATAATGTCAAAACTAAAACGTCTGCCTTGCCTTAGTGGGCTACTTGTCTCTCAGCTGTAGATGAGCAATTCAGCCAGTGCGGTGCAACCACTAGCCTGGAGTTTTTAACGTGCATCACGGACACGTGATCACGGAGTAGTGATACACGGCACCACGCCGGTACGATGCTCATCAGGATCGAAACGGGCAGGGGTGGGCCCAAGGTCCTGTGTTCTGCAGCGCGAGCTTTCGCTCCCCGTGCTATAAAACTAAGGATCGGCATTAACCGGTTACTGGTACTCAGGGACAGCGTTTATTTGCAATGTAGTCAAAGCGCGTACTTGAGCTCGCGCCCCATGGGCACCGATTAAATTTATGTGCGTGCACTCTATAGTTCTTCTGATATGCCACGAAAAGCTGTCCACAAGTGTGGAGCTCCGGTATCGTGCTCTTTGCACAAGTGTAATAGACCCGTTGCACTGGGGCAAGGGGCTCGAGCGCGTCCACGAGTAAGTTACTTTGTTTACTCCACGACGAGAGCAAGCTTCCCAGCTCAGCCGTGGGTGCTTTGGCACATTTGATATTTTAGAGAGCAGGTCTTAGGCGCCCGTTTCCGGGTTGAGCGTCGTCGCCGTCGGCGTCGGCGTAACCACGCACGTTGCCATTTAGCGGGAAAATCTTCCCGCTAAACTCATCGAAAAAATTTTCCCGCTACATTTAGCGGGTTAAGTTTCCCTCTAAATTTAGCGGGAAAATTGATGTCACCTTTCACTCTTCCTCCTTAAAAGCTGCGCTCTAATTTCCCATTACAGGGATTTGTAAAAGTCTTTCATTGTTTAATGGTCGTTCGATAACGCTTGACAAATACCGAATCGATCTCCAAACACCCGGTATGATGATCGCAGCACATCATATAATACTCGCCTTCGAGCTCTGCGTACAAGCTTCAATATTCCTCTTTTGTGTGTTTCTCCCATAGACCTGCTTGTATTGTCTGATGTCAACTAATGACCGCCGGTGGTGCCACCGACAGGCTCCCGATCAGCGATCCAGCCCACTACAATGGAGATCAGTGTTCCGCACACAAATAAAACCACCAGAGAAGCAGTGTTGGCTTCGACTATGAGATGGCGCTGTGGGTCAAGCAAGCCGTTATCATCATCATTGACTTGTTTCTATCGTCAAGTACTGCCCGTCTTTATTTTACGACCCACTAAAACCCGCCGCCTGAGACTTGCAACTCAGCTAACAGTTCGGCTGTATCGTTAGAGATTTTAAAACCGTTCGCTCCAAAAACGACCTGCTAAAACTCCCCATTGATTGCATTCTGAAACGATTAGACTCTTAAAGCCGGGGTCACACTTCTTGTACATGATACAAAAGACAGTCTGCATACAGATTCGAACGCGAGTCACCGTGAGAACCGTGCTTCGAATGCCGCATGGCAATGAATTCAAGGAGAAACTTGGCACGCGGCATTCGAAACAGGGATATTCCGGTGACTGACTCGTGTTTGCAGACTGTCTTTTACATGATGTATGGGCAGTGTGACCCCTGTTTTACCTTACCAATCGTAAACAGTTCAGGTCTGCGGGCAAAGCGGAATTCATTAAATTACCCGTTCTATCTGGAGTACCACCCTAAAGCAAAGTGGTCGAACCGCTGTTTTTTTTTCTATCAATGATTTCATGGCAAGTAAACCCTCGATACAGTGTAGATTTTTCGCAGATGACTGTATACTGTTTTATAAACCAGATTGTGTTTCTGATTAAAAAAAGTGTTTAGATGAAAGCCTTCAAATGATCATTTTGTGGTGTCAAAAGTGGCAAATAGACTTGAATGTATAAGAAATGCGTGCAAATGACAGTAACGTTGAAAAAGGGTGCCGCTTTTTTCCCCTACACTATCAGCTCCGAAGCTTTAGCAGTAGTCAGTGAACACAAGTATCTAGGTGTTACAGTTACCTCTAACTTAAGCTGGGCTTTTCACATTGGACAGCGTCTTGCCAAAGCATCTAGAAAGCTTTGGTCGCTGCAAAGGAGTAAGATAGGCTGCACTACTGAAACAGAGCATCTATATTGATCCATAGAAAGTGTTTTTTTTGTTTGTTTTTTGTGTATTACTTGTGTTCTAAAACAAAAATGTTTGTATGAAACCCACCCCTGCAATAATGCCTCACGGCGAAGCAGGTATTTTCTGTAAATAAATAAAAAAAAAGCGTATAAGTCTCCAATCCGTCCTTTACTAGAATATGCCGACATCTTTAGGGACCCTCATTCACAATCGTATACGTATAGAACAGTTGGTGGGGGTTCAAAAAATCTTTCAGGTTAATTTATAATTCATATGGCAAAGAATCACATGTGTCACCGTTGTATGCTGCCTCTAGAGCTGCCTGAGTTGTCATGTCGAAGGAAAGTAATGCGCTTAAATATTTTTACATAGCGTAATACAAAACAGAACTCGTTCAAGGTTTGATGACAGTCTTTAGGATAACGTGAGCGGTGACACGAGATGTAAACCTAAAAACTGATTCGTGAGTTTCGTTGCAGGAAATTCGGTTTAAAATATTCATTTTTTTCCGCGTACCGTTCGGGGTTCTTGAGGTAAATGCTAGAATAGTGACAAAACCAGGAATTGCTTTCGGGGAGGAGGGGGTGCTGACTGTGTATGGTATGTAGAAAGGGTTGATACGCGACAAGGGGGGGGGAAGAGAGAGATTGAAGTCCTGTATAACCTCCCCCTTCCCTCCCCCGAGCTGTCCCAGGGGTTCCAACCGAACGCTGACGCACCACTCTTGTGCGACTTGTGCCCCGTGTTCGTCTTCATGGGTGACAAAACGAGCACTCTACGACTTCGTTGTTCAGGAAGTCTTGGTTCTACAGACCCCCGGACCCTTCCACTGTCCAGGAAAAACAACAACAACAACAGGGAACGTGAATCTTATCGACGAGCTTTTGCTGGAACCATCGCGTGTAAGCAAAAATTGATTGCTGGTTCGTAATTCGGGGACGTGGACCGTTTATTTTGTTCGCTAGTTAGCAAACGCGAAGAAGCTGTTTGGTCATAGACGCCGCTTATCGGGGAGCCGCACGGCTCGTCTGCGGACACCGGCCGCGCAGCGAGGCGAGTCGGGCACGCGGCACGCGCCGCCGAGGACCCCGGACCGGAAGCCCAAGGGCGGGAAGTAAGGCCATCGATTTCCTTGGGTTTCCTTTGTGCGCCGGCTCAAAAGCGCCGGAACGACGACGGGCCCGCTCATCTATAATACAGGCGCCGATCGTCTCTGTTCGCTGAACAAAGGCCGCGGGGGCTTAGTTGCGGCGCTGGACGGGCCACGGGTGCCCCAGTAATGGGATTTCCGCGTAGAACGCTTGTCCCGCTGGGGGACCAGGCCCGCGAGGAGGTTCGGGAGAGCCTCTTGTCCGTCTCCTCTTGCGAGCCCGTTTGACGGCGCGATCCAGGAAAGACGCGCAACAGGCACCTCTCCTTTCTTTGAACTGGGCAGGAATTCGAACAGCGACACACTTTCATCAGATACAGGCGTTTCGAGAAGAGGCTTCTCGTCTTCGTACGTGAACACAAGGTCTATTCCCAAAACGTCTGTGTCTAATAAGGTCTCTGTTTCTCTCACATTCCCCTCAGCGTGTATAACTCTCACAATAAAAAAAAAATTATAGGTACGTTAAAGCGAACATGGGTAATTCGTTGCACTACGACCCGATTTTGGCACTGAACTCTGCCAGACGGAAGGCATCCAGCGCCTCGTGCTTCCTCTATATGAGGACACGTAGAGTCAATCAGTGCGGTGTTTGGACTCGAGGCGAGCAGTCACGGGTGTTGCGCTGAAAATTGACACCATACGTCGCCTTGGATACCTGAAGCCGCAGAAAATGTCTAAACCGTGGAAGCTGGGCATTCAGCGTGGCGGCTTTTGTGCCGGAAGCGGCAGACAAGGCCGATATCGATCCATTCGATCTTTATCTGAGTTTCGTCATATCATGAATACCGAAGATGTCAACCTAAGGCCACCCTAATTAACTAATTTCTGGCAACCCAATATATAGCCTTTTTAAAATTCAGTGCCATTTGGCGGCTGAGATAGCAGTTTACCTTTTGCCCTACTGATCGACCTGCAGTATATCTTGCCGGGCACCCATCGCCCTCGCTAGTCAACAGCAGACAGGAATGGGTTCTTTACCTTATTGATTCATTCTGGATCTCTTAGATTCGATTGTGACAAATATATAAGCGGTGAGAACGAAGGACCGAAGCACACTCAATGTACTACCACCCTGTGATGCGTCTGTGCCGATACCTGCCGCGATCTATACCACGCGCCTCACACGAACCGCTCAGGTCTCAACACTACCCCGTATTATAGTACTCTGTACTTTATGGCGGCCTTGTGGTTACTCATCATGGAAAAAGGTAAAGATGTTCCGAAGTGGAGGATGCAAGGCCAACAAATCAAGGACAACAGTAACAACAGCAACCATTCCAGATGTTCGTACAATGCGACGCAGAAATTGAATACAAAATCTGCGTATACACCTTTTGAACAAGGGCGCAACCATCTAAAATGTCGTCACTTCTGGTATGCGGTAAAACATCGTTTTGATCTCTCCACGCAGCTGGAAGGCATTTTCGAAAAATTAATGATTGTCACACATTCTTATTTTGCCTCACCAATATTTTCTCGCATATTCCAGGTTGAAATTTTTTATTATTTTTTCGTCCCGCATATGAGATACGGAACGCACGTGACTGAGAACGACAGGAAGCAGAAAACGTCTATAAAGGCCTGTTCACACATGCAGCGGAGCGCTACAAGCATAGCGCTGATCTCGCGTTAAGCGCGTGCTGACCGGAGCGTTCACCAGCTATGTATCGCACCTTCGAAACTGTTGCTCACAGGAGATGATAAGCAGCTGATGACACGTGCGCAGCGCTACACCAGCGCTTCGCTGCATGTGAGAACCGGCCTGAAGCGTTCATGTCTAACTTAAAGTCACTTTAGTCTAAAGCCCGGTTCACACAGCTGCGTTTGACTGCGTTTGACTGCGTTGCGGCAGCGAGACACCAGGACATCCCTACTTCTTATATCGCGTGCCAAGAAGATTCCTTGAATTGGATTCCACGCTTCATACGAGGCTACAGATGTGCCGGTGACTCGCTTTCGGTTCTCGCCGCAACGCAGTCAAACGCACTCAAACGCAAGTGTCTGAACCGGCCTTTACTCAGGTTCAGCTTAGAGCCCCTTAAAGGCCTGTTCACATGAAGCGGAGCGCTACAAGCGTAGCGCTTACCTCGCGCTAAGCGCGTGCTGACGGGAGCGTTCACCAGCTTTGTATCTCACCGTCAAAACTGTTGCTCATGGCAGACGATAGTAGCTGACGGCACGTGAGGAGCGCTACGATTAGCGCTTCGCTGCATGTGGGAACCGACCTTAATGCATCTTATTTGATAACAGAGAAAATCCGGTTCTCACATTCAGCGAAGCGCTGGTGTAGCGCTGCTCACGTGTCGTCGGCTACTTATCGTCTGCCTTGAGCTACAGTTTCGACGGTCCGATACAAAGCTCGTGAACGCTCCCGTTATGACGCGCTTAGCACGAGGTCAGCCAAGTCAGCGCTATGCTTGCAGTGCTCCGCCGCATGTGTAAAACTTTAGAGGGATGTGCGCGCGCGCACGATTGGCGCGTTGGGAGCGGTTGCTAACGCGTGATAAAATATTCGCCAAGCTTGGCGGGCTGCAGCGACTTTCTACTGTCGTGACGACTGCAGCGCCGCGATTGTTTTCTGCACACGCAGCCTCACGAGCTCCCATTGCCGAGCCGCGCCGGTCCGAACACTTCCCCGTATTCGGTGTACTTCACTGTCAGCTGTGTCCAGACGCAGCCGATGCTACGAGCGCGAGCATGATGGCTCCTGAACAGTTATCTTGCAACGTGCACGCCAGCGCCGTCAAGATTGTCGGTCTTGCAGGCGACTGCTGAAAGCCCGCTCGGAGCATGCAGCTCGTAGACAGTCGAGCTGCGAATCTGGACGGCCAAGCTGAATACGCCCTATTCTAGTACACGTGTTCCAACTGTATAACATTAGTACGGCACATATGCCATTTGGTGATAGTGATCAAAGTTGTCAGACCGAATTTCGAAAAGGGTTTGTTGAGAAGCATTTTTCGCGGCTACTGCGAAATCGCAGGTCGACAGTAGCTGCGAGAAATGTTCTTCAGTACTTCGACGATAAAAAAATAGCCAAAGTAAAAACGTTGCAAAGTCTTTCCGCCAAGAAAGTGAGAGAGAGGAGGGTACGAGAGCTCACGGGGACGTCAGACCGCCGAGCTCTGATTGGAACGATTAGTGGGTAGACATGAAGCAAGCTGCCTTTGTCTCCACTGCACTCGTCGAATTCAGTAGAACCCGGAACGCCGGCGTCCGGCGTTTGACTTTCGCATTCGAACGCGTTCGACGAGTGCAGTGAGACAAAGCAAGCTTGCTTCACGTCTACCCACAAACCCTTCCAACCACAGCGCGACGTTCTGACGCCCCGCCCTCTCTCGTCTCCTCCTCTCTATCAGTTTATCGGCGCATAGGCGTGGAAACACAGCACAGCGAACGCTGCGACGCGATCGACAAGATAAAGTCATATTGGTGCGCACCATAGTCGTCTACTCTATACCGAGAGCGCCTCCGCCGGTCAAACGCACCTTTGCACCTTTGCACCATGGCACCTTTGCGCGTGCGTGGCGCGTCTGCACTGCCCTAAACGGACGCTGGCTTGCACACCGCGTCAGAGATCTCTCCGCTTTAGCAGCAACACTCGTAGCTCTAGCGCCAACCTCTACGTGACGCGACACACCGAGTGCTACATGACGAGGCACACAACGACTTTAAGAAGATGCATGGAAAACTAGGCGCAGGTTGGCATTCCGCATTACATTAAAGAGCTTAAGACCGATTGAGGGATTACGGTGCTATCGATCAACTTGCGGATAGTCATGTTGAAGCTATGGTCTGAACCGTAGGTCGTATCGTACAGTGGCCAATGTGACTCTCGTCTGCGATGTCCTGTTGTCTCCTTCACGAGAGCGATTGCGTTCTCTGGGGAAAGGACTGAACAGTATGAAACTATGACGGAAAGTGCCTATTTACAGTTTGGAATTTTAGCATTAAAGGAGGATGGTAGGTAAAATCGTCAAAAAGAGAAGCTATCTTTTTTTATTGCTGTTTAATTATATTACGATTTCTGGAGAAACTGTCCTCCACGTGGCGCACTGGAATGAGTTCTAGACGTCTTCGAGATCACCACGTCGTAGCTCCGTACACTTAACACCTGTTGCAAGTCGCGGCTTTGACTGCATTCAAGTTGATCGAAAAGCGATTTCTCTGCCTGTGAAGCTTCGCTTCCACCTGAGTGAATACTCCACCCCTGTACAGAGATTAATTCAAGACGACAGTTGCAACCCCCGAGCAGCACAAATAGAATCATATACTACAATAGAAATATTGGCTACAAAGTGCCGTGCGGGGAAGCAAACACGTGGCTTAGAACCGCAGTAGAGCGGCTTTATTTATTGGCTTTCAAATGATTACGGCATGGGTGTTTACTCTTTACTAAGAGATTCATCCCTGAGCGGTTCAAAATACTCTCAGAGGTAGGACATTACTGAAAAAAAGTCAACATGCTGGGAATATTATTTATTGCTTAGGTGGTCACCGATAAAATCCGTACCTTCAAAACGACCAGAATGAAAGGCGGAAACGCAGAGCTCAGAAGAAGGTATCGGGTTAGTGTACTGTTGTATTGATGTTTGTATGTGCCATGTATGTGTATGCGCTCAATGTATATATTTAGCTGATGATATACGCGTAATGTATCTACATGTGTGTATAATAAAGGTGCCCGGAGGGCCCAAGGTGTGATGGTGGCTTGAGCAAGTCAAAATGTTTTTGTGGCACGTGAATTGGGCGGTACCTAGCGTTTCCTAGCGTAGCTACTTGCAATTACTCTGCTTTTCCCTGCCATCTGGTGGGAAGCGCTTTAACTTTCTTTCACGCTTCGCCATTATGTTTGGTTACCGTGCAACTAGATGCTTCGAATTTGCTTTTTTTTTTTTTGAGAGCGGCTTTGGTTTCCCGAATGGTTTACCACTTCTCCGTGATGTGCGGTTGACGAAGGAATTGTGGCTCGAGGAATAGCAAAGGTAAGACATAAAGTGCGCGAAGTAACTGGGTACCGGTTGTCTCAGTCTAACATCGCAGTGCTGACGATGAGAAGACTGAGTGACTGCTTTAGAAATGCAAGTTTCTTTACCTGCGGGGAAAGCCGGCTTCCAAAATAAGTACAGTTCGCGGAAAGCTCCTGTTACGCTTTTATTTGCTGCTCCTCTCGCCCCGCTCAATAGACGTAGCGTCCTTGTTACAGAACTCGATTTTCTCGATTCGGGGCCGCCAGAATCAGATGCAGGCGGCGGAGGAGTCACTGCTTTCAGGAAGAAAGTTTCTCCCTTTCTAAAGGAACATATGTGTCAACAGCGTTCCTCTCTTTATAAAGGACCACAGTGACCCTTTTTTTTTTTTAAAGCGCACCGATAGAAATTGTACGGGAGCATTTAAAATATTGTTTCGGTTAACAGCGATTAAAAGTTTCCTTCAGGTTTTTTTTGTCATTTTAGATGCAGAAACCGGGAAATTTTTTGACGTCTCGTGTCGTCCGCTACAAAGAAATATGATGTGAACAATATACTTTAGTTGAGCGCGTTGGTGATAAAGTTAAATACAAGAAGGAACAAAACACGAAAAACGGACAAGTGTGTTGTTTTGTCCGCCCTTCATGTTTTATTCTTTTTTGTATTTATTGTGAACAAGAACGCGCAAAATAACAGCATTGCAGGTAGTGATCGAAGGCAGCTTCCTCCGGCTTGCAGATGTTTATAAAGGTTTTAACTGAGGATCCCGTGTCGACGAGCGTGTTCTTTGTCTAGAACGGAAAACAGCGACGTCGAGATTGGCCCACTGCTGGAACGGGTCGTTCAATGATACAACGATTCAAAATCGATACATGAGCATGTTTCAACAATACAAATTGAAGCTTTCCTTTTTTCGCTTACGTTACGTACTAATTTGTCACAATAAGAAGAACCGAGTCGCATCGTGACGGTCGACGTAAGTTCACGGCTTTCTGCTATCGCACAGGAGATAGCGATTAAGAAAAACCCGATAGAACATACTTTTGGACAATTTCCAGCCACACCCGGCGGTTAAAATGAGCCTTCAACTAGGCGTTGTAGATGATAAAACCGAGTCAATGTTAACACTACAAGATATAAGTGTTTAAATAAATTAAGTTACGAAAAGTTACAAGCTGAAACAGACATTCTCACGAGAAAGCTTGCGCCCGCCTTGCGAACGCAGCCCATGTTCATCAACGGTACAGTGGTAAGTTCGGTGCGCACTCTATTCACGAAATGTTCCGAGCACGCCCGAGAAGATGGCGTCGGGAAAAAGTCTTTGATGTTAACGGACGCAACCGACTGCCGCCGGAGATTTCGGTCATTTGGAAAGCGACGGAGTTTGAAGACATTGCAGCCGCAGTTGCCTTGTCGGATCCCGTGCACGATGTCGGATCTGCATTTTTGCAGAGGCGGCGCATAAACGTGTGCGACCGCACAGTGTAGAGTGAAGAAGTGAGTGGTACTATGAAGTGCATCACCAAGTGTATTGCGGGAGCAAACTACTCTCTTAGATAAAAGGTGCCAATCGGGGAGAAAATTGTTCTTTACGTCAAGACAGATTTGATTCTCAGCCAAAGATCGCTTTAGAACGCTCTATTTCGCCAAAAATGTTGTCCCTAGAAAAAGTAAAAAATGCAGGAGTCATCAGTCGTCCCGGGAAAGCGTGTTCTTGTTTGGCAAAGAAAGAGCAGAGAACGTTCTTTGGGAAAAGAAAACCCAAAACGTACTATAAGCCACAAAAAAGCAGAAGCATGCAAGTGACTTCTTCGCCTATACAAGTAGATCGAGGAGACTGAATTCGGTCTTCTGGAGTGCTGGTAACTTACGCCATCACGACGTTTCCGCACCTCATTCTTGTAGCGCAGTTTGTGCATGCCGTCCCAGCATCAAGTGCATCAACGGAGAGAGCCTTCTCATTAGCGGGTATTCATTTAAGAGAGGCGAACCAGTCTGAAATCTGTCCATGTTAACGATATTCTGTTTCTTCTAACAGCAACCTCAACAAGTGAAACGTTGCGTGTATGTGCGTTCTAATTCTCTCCGACAGATAGCACTGAGTTGTTTTTAAGTATATGGTTCCGAGCATGCATTTGAAGGTTCGTGTTTAAAACTGAAATCGATAGGAGGTGTTGCCATTATTGAATAGTGTGATCTTTTCCCAGTGGTGTATTCGCGGCTTACCCCATATACACGAGTACTTTGCTGCGAGGAGTGAGCGCCTTCCTCTCCCACTTTTTTTATTGTCTTGGCCTAAATAAAACGATTTAATGTTATTAGTGTGTCATTTCTTTATTTACATTTTTGTAAAATAGGTGTCCGCTTGAAGTGAGTTTTCTAAAACAAAAAGGAAAATAAATATTAAAATGCCCTTCCTTTCGAGTGTATCTTCTGGACAGAGTGTCAGTGTCACAAACTCCCAAGGCGATCTCATAACTGCGATCATCTTTCCTGCGATGCGAAGTGTCTCTGGAAGAATGATCACTTATTTTATAAAAAACGAATCATAAGTGACTTTCGCCGTATTCTGACACGAAGAGTTCATTGTACAAAAATAAGCAGACGGCTTACTGAAAAAAAAAACCAGATGCTTTTAATTTTTTTAAAAATTTATGCTTGATTTTGTGATGTGAAATGAACGCGCGGATTGATAGTCAGATGCGGTTCCGTCTTTTGCGGATGCGGTTCGGATTCGGATACAGAGTCTGCGGGTGCGGATCGGATACGGATACAATTATTTAAGAACATTGTGATGCAGTTCGGCGCGGATCGATGCGGATGATCAGACTGTTATCCGCGCAGGGCTCTACACCCGACGAATGCAACGGCCGGAGGGGAGGTTTTCGAACCGGCCATCTGGGAGGCTTCTGTCTCCTGTTGCGGGACGGCGTCCCTTAGCCAAAATAAGGTTTCACTTGTAATCTAGTTTCTCGGATAACCCCTCGAAGTTTTGAAACTCGGACGCCTGCTCGTACCCACAGGCGCTGCATTCCGTTGGAGTTGATTTGTAGTGTAGTTTATTCAAGGTGTTAAAAAATACCATTTTTTGTTTTCACCGCAAAAATAAACTTAACATCGTCGACCGCTCATTCCCCGCCCAACGTCTGTCTTAACCAGACGCCAAAGTTCCAGAAGTAACAGCTATCTTATTCAGAAGTTATAAGTGATTTTCTGAAATGTTCAATGGGAAAATGGCGGCACGCAGAGCTCTAGTATACATGAAGCTAAATGACGCCAGTTACCGAAAACGGGTCCCATTTTCCCATTGAAATTTTCAAGAAAATCACTTCTAACTCTCGAATAAGGTGACGATTAGTTCTGAAATTTTGACATTTGGTTGGGACCACTAGCGCTACGTGTGAGTGGAGAATGAGCGCAAAAATACCTCAAAAGTCGGGCAAACACATGATAAAAGCTAAAAAGAAACACGTCATGAATCAACAGTCATAAAAGTTTAATGAAACGTTTCGGCTCCCATTCCTTAGGCATCTTCAGCAAAGCGTTCGGCAATACATGTTTATTTTTGCGATTTGTGTTTTCTGTGTGAAAGACGCGAAGTCGTTTTCTTCTAGCCTGAGGCTGACAGACACCCCTCGTGAGCTGCGGCGGAGTCCAGCCTCTTCCCACGACGCAGCATGGACGACGCCGTGCGGCCGATCGACGCAGCGACGGGAATCCGGACTCGGTGCCTCGTCGTCTCCGGCCGCGATATGATGATGTCCTTCGTCGTCGTCTTGGGCTAATCGGTGCAGCTGGGAGCCGCGGACTTGCTCGCCCGCAGCGCCGCACTCGAGACGACGCCGGGTGGCGGCTGCCGACTCTGCGCGGACGGACTTGATTCGCCGCTAGTTTGCTGATTGCTCGTTACGTAAGGCACCAAATGTTCCCGCCTCATTTCCGGCATCTGCGCTCTTGGGACGAGCGTCGCGGCGCTCGTGGATCGGCCGTCGGCTGCAGCCGCACTCTAATGAATCCCGCCTAATATCGAGATCGCTAACTGCTTACTATAAAACGTTCGTTGTTTCTAGTTGGTTCATATCATTTGAAAGATTAAAAGCGCGAACTGAAACACGGACGAAATATGAGACACATACGACAAGTACAGAGCATGCATCTACTACCTTCAATATAAATTGCTAGGTTTACTTAACAAGGAAGGGACCACGAAACGATTTCCTTTGCTCGAATAATAATAACTGAACTTTATTTCCCATTCGAAATATGATGAATGGCGGAATCAATGAGAAAAATGCTGTAAAACAACTTGATGAAGCCATTTACCCCCTAGCGGTTTTATCGCATAAGAATATAGAACACAGCAACATCATAAAATATATCGAAATACACAATACAGCTTAACATGTAAAACAGAACCAGATAAATCTTTTCAGTTGACAATATATTGCACTATATAATAGACATCATATTGATCAACATTGTAAACCCAAGACTTAGGACAAAAAGGGGACAACACAGACGCAGGTCTCAAACTCGGCTGAATATTTATTCCCCCAGCCTCGCTCATAAGGACAACAAACCTCCATCCCTCAGGTGCATGACGTCACACTGTCAAACACTCTCTCACTCCACCCTTTCCACAACTCCCTCCGCAGTTCGTAAACAAGCAGTTTCCCAGACCGACGACACACTGACCACATGGGCTGACGAAGGTCGATTTCGCTTGGACTGACATTACAGCCTGTTCCCCTTAACAGCCAGTGTGGCGTATTTCGAAGTAGCTGGTTCCTCTTCACAGACCATAATTTTCTGAACTTATCTCTCTTTTAGCTTCAGCAGTCTCTTGAAACTTGCTCCCTTTAAGTAAAAACCAAATAGCATCACAGACCTGTTCTGATGTCCTTCGAGAGCTAAAGCAAACCATTCCGGTAGGACTTGAGGATCTTCTCCCTGTTCTCCAAGGCGCATCCAGGTCCTGAGGAAACTTGCTGTGCGTGGGGTCGGTAACTTTCTTCCTCAAACACAGGGCGAAGAGGCAACTATCCGCTTTCAGTTGAGCCAGATGATGACCAGCCTCCGTCATCTTTGGAAGCGTACACACTGTTGGTGCTGTGCAAGATCGGCCATCGTCTGGCTCCAACTGTACTCTAAGCCAGAAAATAGACTCAAAAATAATTCAGGAACTAACCTTTGAGAAATAAACAATAAAAAAAACGAAAGACTTTTACAGCACTCGGTAACGCCGAATCAGAGCGCAGCTCTTGAGGAGGAGGAGGGAAGGGTACTGAGGGGAGGGTAGTCCTGCTCCCTGCTCCTCACCTCCCTCATCCTCGCTGCTACTCCTCCTTCCCTTCTCCCTCCTCTTCCTCCTCCTGGCCGTCCTCCTCCCCTCTTCCTCCTCCCTTCATTATTTAAGCTCCTCCCTCCTCCTGCTTCCTCCTGTCCTCCTCCCCCTCTTCCCTTCTTTCCCCTCCTCCTCGCTCCTTTCCCCCCTCCTCCTCCTCCCCGTCCTCCTCCTCCCTCTCCTCCCCCTCCTCCGTCTCTCCCTCCTCCCCCTCCCTCCTCCTCCCCCCTCGCGGTGCGTCATGGGACATTTTCCATAATGCGCCGCGCGGTTATGCCGACGGCGACACCGCTCAAGCCGGAAACGGGCGCCTAAGAACTGCGCTCTAAAAAAACACAAAATAATGTATTTTGTGTTTGCCCCCGTCTTCGCCTCGTGACGTTTTCTTGACGCGCTCACTTCCTACTTTGCCTTCTTTTTTTTTAACTCCTGATTAAACTTTATTCTTTCTCACTCCATTAAAAGATTTCTGAAATAATTGAATAAAAACTAAAACGCTAGAAAAATAAAAAGGGGACATAAAATGGCCGTCTTCTAGCAAAGTTGTTACTAGAAGATGCTTTTCAGGGAAAGGGTGCAAATGCGCGGGGACAGGCAGAGGTGGGGGGAGGGGAGATAAGAGGGAAACGGCGCATTGATGACCTCGAGAAGTCATCGTAGACCGAATAATCCAATCGAGTACTGCCCTCAGGTACCAAGCTACTGGGACACACCTGTACAGAAATAAAAAAAGAAAAATCACTTTTTCAAAGTGATGAAATTACATTAATAATTACTTTCCTAAAATGCGCAAATATAAGAAAATGACATTACAAATCACCGCAGACTTGAAGTAATTAAATTACATTATAATTACTTTAGAAAGCAGTTTTCGATTCCTCCAGGTCAATTTTATTTACAGTATTAATTCGCGCCCATTTGAACTAGAGTATTACATCTTCAGGCCCATTTTATTTTCAGTATTTCAGAACTCGGATCGTGTTGCACCACTACAGCCACATACACCTCGAAGTTAGCGTCCGAAAGATTTCTCGTTTGATTGACAAAGGGAAAACGGAAGTGTTAAACATATTGAGCAGCTTCTTTTTTCTAGATATGACTGAAAACAGTCGTGTTCACTGTTCATTCAGTGGTGAAGATTATGGCTGATGTAATTCCTTCCTCCTGATTTTGGAGATGTCGTCGTCCATTTCGGTTCATGGCTGTTCGTTTTCGCATTAAAGTGGCCACGATTATGGTGAGATGTTCTAAACTGCTTCTTATGTGGCCTTTGGCAAACGGCATCCAACATTCCTGAACCCTTTTTTCAAAGGGTTGGTGAGATGCCCGAAACTTATTTCTTCTAACTCGGATGCAGTCTAACCTTTTTCCACCAAGGGGACTTCGTCACATTTCCGGACATTCCATTTCATGAGTATTGTTCAAAAACAGATGAGCGCACGTTATCACTCGTTGTTATGCAAGGAGGCCGGATGTTTTCTGGGCAGAAACTCCTCCAGAAAAGGAAAGGGGAGGTGACCGCCTCTTAAAATGTGACTTCCCCATCGAGCGAGCGGCAATATCATCGCGTTAGAATTTCCCTGACTGAACTCTGACCTACGTTGTTACCGCGAGAATCTTTAAGGTCGGCCGACGTCTCTGCGTCGGTTTGCGTCGCTCGGTTTGGCGCGAAGATGCCGCGAGCGTTGCGCGCTGCTCCGAGCAAATCGGGTCCGATGAAACGCGGCGAAGGCCCCAAGCGAGCACCGGATATTAAAAGTTCCGCTCCGGCGGCGGCAGCAGCAACAGCATCCCGCGCAGGTAGACCCTTCGGCTGCCTATTTGCCCACCTCTGGCCGTGTTTTTACAGCAGGGGCCGGTGCCTGGGCTCCGGTTTCCGCCTGAATAAGAGCTCCGAGGCGTTTTCTCGACTCTGGGCAAATGCGCGTGCCCTGCCTCTCAAGCAAGTAATCGCTCAAGTTGCGAGCCCGCCCGCCAAGCGCGTACGGCTTGAGAAGCCCGGGTCTACTTTTGTTGCGGTCGCTTCGGTTGGAGCTACGCGGAGTACAAGGCCTTCCCCTCGAAGAGGTCGTTAAAATCGGCTTCAGATATTTGGGGCTTCGCGCGGGCTATGGTACGTTCGCCAGATGGCAGAGGAAGGTATTGACTCCGACGGCCTCGTCACGACTCGCCATTAGGCATTTCTGAAATGCTGACCAGGCGCCGTCTGCTCCTGTTAACAAAAAAGGCCGGCGTCACCATCCCCCCCCCCCCCCCCGGAATCTCCAATGAAAAAGGAATGCTGCAAGACCTTCTCTGCCCGGAAGGCTGCTCAGAGGGGCTTAGCTCGGCAGCGGCTATCCCTTACCAGCCGGATCTACAAGCGGACGACTGTTGGGGCGGGCTGTTCCCTCCTCGGTGCCCATGTCCCTCGACAGGAATTTGGAGGCACGACCGACAGTGAAAGGGGAATGCATCTTGACCTTATCTGTCTGTAAATCTGCCTGTAAATCTGCTCGAAGGGGTTTAGTTCGGCGACGCAAACCTCTTACCAGCAGGACCTCCAAGGCTGCAAAGGCCACGCCCTGGTCAACCGGACATCAACAATCACCTGCAGCGGCTAGGGCGCGTGTGTGGAGGGGAGACGAGGAGCCTGACGCTTTAGAAAAGACTCGACCGGGATTGGTCTCCTCGGCATCTGTACATATGTAAAATTAACAGAGTTTACGGGACACCCGCTCCTGGCCCCCATGACTCCTGCCCGAAGTCGTCAACGTTCTTGGCGTGGCCCATAACCAAGCAATTTCGTCAGCCCAGAGGAAAAGCTCGGTCGCAACAGCCTGTTTAGTACTTACTGGACGCCATATTTGAGTGCACTCTTTGCTGGGCATGCTCAGAACGAACTCTCACTTATCGAGTTCCAAGACCGGTAATCTGGATGACATGTAGTGCACGTTGCAAAAGCACTGTGGAAGCTCACCGTCAGCACACGCTGAGTAGCTACGCACTGGGCTGTCATCCTCCAGTGAATTCGCAACTCCAACGCCCTATAGAATGTGGGGCGATAATCGCAAGATGTCGGAAGAGACGGGATAGATTTCCTAGGATTTCCCGTGCACCTGCTTGCTGACGCTGGTCAGTGTGCTGAAATTAATTAATTTGGCTACAAATATCAAGCGGCCAGGGAAACAGTATATCACAGGTGACGGAGATGTTGACGTGCGTTGAGAAAATAAACATGTTGATTTTTAAAAGTCGCGGAGCGGAAGAAAACAATTCCTATAATAACACACTCGCTTTTTTCGTTAAACGTTTCATTGGGGCTAGGAAACGTTAAAATTGGTTTCATGGCCCCATGAAGCGAGTTTTGGGCTATGATAAATGAACTTAGATTGGTATACTACGAATAGCATATAGACGCTTTACACACGCGCCAGATTACAGTCACCATTGCTGACCTTCTCTTGTCTGACCGAGATACTGAGCCACTGAAACGGGTGTTGACGAGCTTCTACAGATGCTGACGAGAGAGACAGAATAGAATCTAAAATGGCAATAACCTGGCCTGCTAAGGTAATGATGAAGTGAAGTAAACGGAATAAGAGTAAACAAAAACTGAAGGTCAGTTATGGCGGCGTCCGTGCACAGCTGCTGCAAAGCGTCTATATGCTTCAGTGGGCCAAAAGAAAGAAGGTAAAAAATCAAAAGCCTGATTTTCGGTACAAAAATATGAAAGCGTAGCGGACTATTTTGTACATCATTCCCTTCAAAAGCTCTGCTCCTTTTCTCTGTGATACATCCGCGGTACCCAAGGCACGTCACCCGGCCCCAACGCACGTCACACGACACCCGAACTCACTACTATATCCCCTTCACCCCTAAGCTGACAGTGCGGTGTAAGCTACTCGCTTGCCGGACCAATCAGCGGCCTTCCTTTCATCACCTGACCCCATCCTCTGCGTGTAGGTAAGCGCGAGGGAGCGTGAGGTTCGAGACAAAAGATAGAAATGTGGCTGGCCCAACGAGCACGTATACCTTCCACAGCACTGTCAGCTTAGAGGTGAACGGGGTGGGGAAACCAACGTTTGTCCAAATTTTGCGCGAGGGACTAATATTCTAGGGGGAGAATGGCGTTGTCCGGGTCCACAAACGAGAGTCCGAGCAAGAGGGGAGTTCATCCTTTCCCTCTTCTTGAACTGTATGGTACGCGCTGCACGATTTATCAGTTGAGGAGGAAAGCTAAGAAAGAAAAAGTTTAAAAAATCGTTTTATGGTCCCTTTAAAACTGTATGACACACGAACACGCCGTTCAGGAGGGATCGGTGGCCGAGTGGGCTGAGGCGTCTCAGCTCGGAGCGTGGAGCGAAAGCTTGCGCTGCAGAACTTCTGAGTTCGATTCCCACTTCCTCCCTGTTTCGATCTGGAAGCGTTTCGTACCGGCACGCGTTCATGTATTACTACTGCGTGGTGGACGTTAAAAACCCCAAAGTCAGCGGTTGTAGTGCACTGGCTAAATTTCTCATCTACAGCTAAGAGACAGGTCACCCGTTGAAGCGTACTAGCATCAAGGCTGTCTAAACATACAAGCAAGACAACTTTTTTTTTAACACGCCGTCCAGAACCATTCGGTAGCAGCATCAAGGCCGACAATCCCTGACACTGTCTCCGCCGCCGTCCCTTCACATAACTCCGCGATGGGCTCGGGTCGCGATAGATTTCAATTCGCGACCGGCAGTGTACACTGGGCTTTTCGGTGTTCCTCTCTTTGGCCGGTGCATGAGCTTTCCGCGCGCCTCAGCCGAAGCTGCGAGCACGAGCGTCTTGGACAGCGTGCTCTGGACGTTGCCCGGATTACGACCTACTGTGATCCTGACCTGCCCACAGAATGGCTCCAATATGGGAGACGCTGTCGCCGATGAAGTGCCTCGCTTCGCCATTGGGGGCGTTCGGTAAAGATTTTTCTGTCCCAGGCCTCAGGCAGGGGTGCCCGTTATCGCCTTTGCTGTTTATGTTGTATCTGAGAGGATTGGAGAATAGGCTAGAGAAGAGTGGGCTTGGATTCGACCTTTCGTACAGATAAGCTAGGCCACAAAATTCAGCAATCCTTACCGGGATTGATGTATGCGGAAACAACAGGATAGATTTGCAGGAATTATTCAGCGTCTGTTAGGTTTAGAATTCAGTAGTGAAAAACAGCAGTCATGATTTTTAACAATGATGAAGTTGAGAGGCTGAAGATACAGAATATTACAGTGGAGAGAGCTAGTAAATACAAGTATCTAGGAGTATGTATATGTGATGGTGCAGAATATCTCAGTGGGCATGAAAAGTATATAATAAGTAAAGGCAACAGAAATGCAGCTGTAATGAAAAATAAAGCACTTTGGAATTACAGCAGGTATGAGGTGGTGAGAGAAATTTGGAAAGGGGTCATGGTGCCTGGCTTGACTTTTGGAAACGCAGTGCTATGCATGAAATCCGAAGTGCATGCAAGACTAAAAATAAAACAGCGCGGAGTAGGTAGGCTGGCTTTTGGGAGCACATTGCAAAACGCCAGACCAGGGAGTACAAGGAGACATGGGATGGGCGTCATTTGAGGGCAGGGAAGCTGTGAGCAAGATAGACTTTGAGGATCGGTTGAGGCAAACGGGTGGGGAGCAATGGGCACGAAAGGTTTTCAGCTATTTATACATGAGGAGTATAGACACAAAGTGGAGACAGCGCACTAGGAAATTAAGAAGAAAGTTTTTAAGCTATAGTGGGGTTACGGAAGAGCAGGTCTCAGTTAAGAAGAAAGTTAAGGCCACAGAAAGAGGTCGGTGGCTAGAGGGAATGCAGACAAAGACGGCTCTGGAAAGCTTTAGATTAAACAAAATAGTTATTGCCAAAGAAAGCATTTATGACAATTCTAGGGGAAGCTCATTGTTTTTTGAGGCAAGGACAGGTGTTTTGCGAACCAGAACATACAGAGCGAAGTACCAGGAAATGGATACAGTGTGCGCTGCTTGTGGAGAGGAGGACGAGACGGCTGAGCACTTGATACTATACTGTAAAGGGCTTCACCGTATGCCTACCAAAGACAACATAGATTTAATAAAGTCATTGGGTTTTAGAGACAGCGAAGGAAAAGTGGATTTCAAGACAGTAGAGATTACCAAGCAAAGATTAAGTGAATGGTGGCAGAAAGCGAGAGAAAACTAGGTATTTTCTTATTAACTGATGGCAAGGGGGTTTTATAGCCTCACTTTCTTTTCAGTACGGAGTGAATATAGTTTTCACATTTGAATATCCTAAGCTTCAATGGTAAGACAAAATGGCTAGGTGGCGTAAGCTACCACCCGATCCAAAGGGCTCAGCCGTATTCATCCATCCATCCATCCATCTGTGACCCAAACGGGGTTCACAGCCTGTCTATACGCCGCTCACCCTTAGGCTGAGACTAGAAGCTCCGCCTTCAGCTCGAGCTCGCTGGCTTCCGCGGTGCTTTGGCTGCGCGTTCCTGCGCGTTCCCATTTGTGTTAGCAAGGGCAGAAAGCTCACGCTGAACGCGGAGCTACTAGTGGGAAAAGAGTATATCGCACGGTCCGCACGCCGCACGGCTGGCGATATCTGTTTGTCAAGGACACCTACCGTGGCGAAGCGCCATCAGGCTGCAGTAGCAGTAGCACGTAGCGGGGCGCGTCGCTCTCATGTTTGCGTTGATCGAAAGAGCGCGTTTCTCAGGCACGGAAGCGCAAAGGCATTTTTTACACACCGTTCACACTTAAGAGAGTAGAAGCTCCGCCTTGAGCGCGAGCTTTCTGCCCTCGCTAACACAGGCGTGAACGCGCAGGCATGCGCAACCAAAGCACCGCAGAAGACAGCGAGCTCGTGCTGAAGGAACGTATACTCCGTTTCACCTTATGTTGTACCGTAGCAAAGGCTAGAAGCGCGAGCTCATAGCGTTGGCAGCTGCCTTTAATGCACGAGAGCTTGTGCTGCTGAGATCTGCCCCAGATCAAGGAGCTCGCGCTTGTAGCCTTCCCTGCGGTACATCATAAGGTGAAATAGAGTATAGTATAGCTCCGACTGCTCTCGTGCATCATCGAAATAAGTCACGTTCTCAGATCACACATGAACAGCCACTGTGCTGCCAGCCGGCGCCTCTAATGACACTTTGAATCAGTAACGCGCCCACTGATTGACGAGGTTCACGAGCCTGGCGACATCCCGAGAGTAAGCAGGTCAAGACTAGTGCCACTAAATAAGCTACGCTTCAGGGTAGCGACGCTTCCCCTTATTGTAGATTAAAATCACGGTTGCCTGTTATCTGAAGCTTTATCTTAAATTACAAGAAACGCTTTTCCGTCCTCCACAAATGTTTAAACAGTTCGCGACAGATCAAAGCAGTATTACATGAGCTTCCTAACACCGAATCTAATGCTGAGGAAGTCGCACTTTTTAATCATGACGATTGGCAGTTCTCTGCACAAGCACCTAAATGGCGGCGCCCACAACAATGTAGGGGAACTGAGTGCCGATACTCAAGCGCAGCTCATTTACCGCTCATTCACACTGGAAGCGGATCCGCGTTCGCAAAGCGGTTGCGAACGCGGTTGTATAAAGATCCAGTACGATTGCACGCGCATTTGATGACGTTAAATGCGCGTACAATTGTACTGGATATTTATACAACCGCGTTCGCAACCGCTTTGCGAACGCGGATCCGCTCCATGAGCTGTTAGTGACTCCAGAGTCACTAAATGAGCTGCGCTTGCCGCTAAATACTACGCTATTTAGCTACGCTATTAGCGTAGCTAAAAGCTACGCTAAATAGCGTGCTATTTAGTGGCACTAAGTGGCTCTAGTCAGCACCAGATAACCCCGCCGCGCTTTGCCGCCGTGCGCGTTTTGTGCGCCTCCAATTTTTTCTGCCCTAAAAAAGAAAAAAAAGAAGAAAAATGTTTTGTTTAGCGCCGCGAAGATATAGCTTGACGAGTCGGTGCGACCGCGGCCATGCACTACAGGGAGCGCGCTGGTACACTCTTCTGTGGGCAGGTCAGGATTACAGTAGGTTGTGGCCCGGACCAGAGTTGACCAGAGCTCTGGCCCAGATGATGCTTACAATAGTGGTAGGAAGAAAAGGAGGCGACATACGGGCTCAAGCCAGCCAAACCAGGAAATTCCAAGTGAAGACGGAAGCAGAGGTCGCAGTCGATGGGAACGCCCCCAAGGGTGTGCTTTCCGTCCAATTGCGTCTTTTGGTTTTGTTCGTGTTTGGTCATCGTTTGGGGCGTGTCCCGGGAAACCGAAAGCCTGCCCCGGCTTCACGTCTGGTGACGTCATGTCGGCTCCAGAAGCAAGTCCTACCTCCATGCTGCCTGCACTGCTGCCTGCACTGTGCAAGCGGTGTAAGATGCTATATGCTCAGCACGCAGCTCGTCCTAGCTTCGGGTAGCGAAAACATTATCGAAGCAACGTTATTAAACACGTGACCCGGCTGTTAATCAACATATTAAAACCCGAGACGGAGACAGCGGGTTTCAGTATGTCGAAAAAATTATACCCGATGGCGACTCCCAAACTTCTGGGCTGTCTCAGTGTTGCTGTGCCTCCAGAGCAACACCGAGGCACTCTATTCTTGGCTAAGAATTGTGGCCGAACGATTTTGTTGGATGAAAATCCCTGCTCAACATCCTTTTACTATCACTCGGTTAATCGTGTCTTCGGGGAACGAAACACATAAGCCAGCCGGCAACAGCCAGGTGGCTGTAGTAAGAGCCAACGGTTACACCCTGTCTCGTTGTAACTTGTCAAAGGTGAACGTTAAGCCCCACATTCCGTGTCGACAGCTTCAATGGTGAGTTTTAGTATTGCGTATACGACCAAATGCAAACTCTATGCGTTTGCCTTGCGTATTTCATGCTGCGCATGCGCGAAATCGCCATGCGCCACTCTAAGGCCGCGGTTCGGGCTCCGCGCACGAGCAGTGTGGAACACGCAACGCTAACGCAAACGGACAGGGCTTGCGTTCACTATAGAATACGCAATAGTAAAACTAATATGCCCTACGTATGCGAATGCAACGCACATATATTGGAGCATGACGCAGCGAAAAGCTTGATATTTCGCAGTAAAATGGCACTCCGGTGATTCATAGTCCCGTTCCGATTGGCCCGCCAAGGCCGTAGCTTCCTCAGCACTGGCATGTTATGCGATCACGGCTTCTTGGCCTACCCCAGTATTAGAGCGCAGCTCTTAGGCGCTTGTTTCCGGCTTGAACGGTGTCGCCGTCGGCGTAACGGCGCTTTGCAATATGGGTAAATTCCCCGCTAAATTTAGCGGAAAAATTTTCCCCACTAAATTTAGCTGACAAAATGTCCCGCTAAATTTAGCGGAAAAATTTTGCCACAATTTTCCCCGCTAAATTTAGCAAAACATTTTGCCCGCTAAATTTAGCGGAAAAAATTCTCTGCTAATTTTAGCTGAATAATTCCCCGCCAAATTTAGCGGAAACCTTTCCCCGCTAAATTTAGCCGAAAAAAATTCCCCGCTAAATTTAGTGGGAAAAACTGTACGCTAAATTTAGCGGAAAATTTCCCCTTAATGGGAGCTAGGCGAGCAGGAGAGGAGGAGGGAATAGCCCCCTCTTCGCACCTTCCCCTCCTCCTCCTCACGGGCTGCGCTCTAATTCAGCGTTACAGGAAATTGTAAACGTCTTTCATTTTTTTTCTTGCTTCAGACACTAGGCTAAGCGGCGCCACCAGAGTACTAGCTCACGTTTGAACAATGCAGCTGCCACTCCCAGGCATACATAGTTTCTTGCTTCCGTCGCTGGATAGCACCAGACGATACAGCATTGCACCGTTGCCTATACAGGGGAGGATACTGTTTGCAGACTCGCACACGTTACTAAACAAAAGTAAGGAATTACATCTACAATTACACAAGGTTAAATTGTAACTCGAATACAGTTACAATTACCCTTCCATAAAAGTAAGGGACCGTCACCAGAAAAGTACTCCGTTACATTCGCGGCGTTACTTTTTACTTTCTGTCCTAAAGTAAGACAAAAACCCAGGAGTGTTGTGGAAGCGTTTATTTTTGCCACCAGTCACACTTTTGTGACCTTGTGCAATAGGGCCCTCGAAAGTCTGGTCGGACGTCTTACCTCGTTTCTAAGTGAAGGCGTTCGCCGCCGCGATGAACACTTTTTCAATCGAGGCACTCACGAATGCCATACGCACTGCATTGCGTGCTTCTTGGGAAAAATGGAACAGCTCTCTGCCCTGGTGGAAGCGTAAAGCTGGGTTTTTGAAGACGGAGTTTGATGCTGTTAGAATTGCAAAGCTATAAATATTGTAGTACAGAAAAATAAACCTCGATTAATATTAGTATGAGTGAATATATTATATAAATATATTTTAGCCGGCAAATTTCGCTAAACGGTGGTACAGGCAAATAGCAAGACATGGTAATTACATATAACAACTAAATTATAAATTATGTTTTTATATCGATCTTTCATTAGCTCTAAAGCATGTCGTGCCTTGGGTGAGACGTGGATTAATAAGAGGATGGAGGGTTTTGGATATATAACCAGCTAATACACCAGGGGATCCCTCAGAAAAACAAAAATATGATGTCAGTTATAACGAAAGTGTAGACGCACGTGTGCCGTGCCCACCGTTTCTTGGCGCCTTTCAAAACGCATGTAGCACGGGTCGGCCATACCACAGCTCATTGTTTTCAGCTAAATGCCAGGTGAGGCAACGGCAACGTCCTCCCACAGCGACAGCAGTAATTCTAATTTTGTGAAATACGTGCTATATAAGAATCTTACCCCACACTTCCAAGTCTGGAATGTGTAAGCAAGCACCTTCATTCAGAAGCCGATCATTTAAGACCTAGGAAGCGCAATTTTCACACCGCTGTACTACAATCCCTGAAATTGGCCATATACTATCACCGACGACGTGTCCTAAAATTGTAAATTAAACAAAAACAAAAAAACATTACGCATGAAAAGGGTGACAGGGAGATATGCAGGCAACCTGAGGCTTTTAGAAGATTAGTTGAAAAGCAGCACAAAATAAAATAAACATTCGCATCTCCCAAAGATTATAACTGTTCTAATATCTTTTGAGCAGCATGCCGGTTAATCTCACATTTTTTTCAATCGATTTCTGTGTTGAATTTTATTCAGCGAGTTCAGGGAGTTTTCGCAGATCGTTTCGTGTCGTCCCGCGACGCTCTCCACAACCCGCTACGATACCTGGAACTCTACAGTCAAGGCCATCGGCGCGCAGGCGCAGTAGTGGCTCCTTCGTTGCCGAGGGCTTAGCGGAGGGGGAAACTCGGTCTACGAAAACTCTTTATTTTTTGCACCAAGGGTCCGGCTCTTTCCGTCAGTGTGCTTCCCCCTTCACCGTTGGCGAGCAAGGTGACGACTTACCGATTGTAGACAACGAAACCACGCAAAGAAAAATTCTAATCGAGGGTTTAGGTGACGTGAAGAAAAGTTTTCAGCATCTGAAGAACCCCAGTTGACAGTGTGATTCCATTAAAACTTAACACCCCCCCCCCCGCCGAAAAAGAAAAAAAAAGCTATTTTTTTTTTAGAAATAATTTTTCGTTCCAATTGAAAACGAGCGTGTTGGTTAATGGATACAAACTTGAAAGTATAAAACAGCGAGGACGAGGACGGGAACAGGACATCTTTCATTTAGCAACAACATAGAATGGCACAACGGAAAACCATGAAAGATGTCCTGTTCCCGTCCTCATCCTCGCTGTTTTTATACTTTTTCAAGTTTGTATAATCTTTTTCGTTGTCTGTGTTTTATATTCTTGCTTTTTTTCCCCATGAATGAAAACGAATATGTAAATGATTACAATCATTTTCTTACGGAAATAAGTAAAGAAATTACTTTACAATTACTTCGGAAAATATGTAATTATTACCCTACAAAATTACTGATAAATGTAAGGAATTACAAGTAACTTGTAACGGATTACGTACAAGGATAAACGATAGGAGACTTCTCCCAGGTGTCCGCGGTGTTAGTTTCAGCATCAGTATCAAAAGAATGGCTATTTCTTCCCAATTGTGGGCGCGAGGAGTCCTTTGATGCCAAATAGACCATTCTTTAAAAGTTCGTGCCATCTAGCAGCTGCCGCGTTAATCATCCGGGTCCGTCGTTGTTCGGGCACCTACTGGGAGCATGCATTGGACACGAGAGCCGCGCCGGAGTTCCGCCTGAGCTCGGCTCAACTTCTGTCGATGACGAGGGCTGCGTCAGCCTTCGGCAAGGACTCGGATCCAATCACACGGTCCGTGCACAAAAAATGGCGACCGCTAATGTTGCTCGACACAGTTTTGAAAAGGGCCTCTTCCTTTAGCTCAAAGTTTCTCTTTCTGCTAGGGGCTTAGACTTTCTGCTAGAAGGTTTATCCTTCTGTCTCAGAAAAACAAGTTCGGCACTTCTAGTACTGAAAGGGCCCATACCCGAGACCAAGAGAAGAATGAAGCAGCCCGCTTGATCCGAAACCACACACGAGGTTCTGTTCCGTTTCGCTAGCCCCTTCTCAATTGGGCACAGCAAAGCGGCGTTCCATTTTTGCATTATCGTCGACCGGGTTCGGTTTATGTGTCCGCCAGGACTATCCAGCCAGGCGGGCCAGGCGGTCCCAGGGAGTTCCGAGTTCAACACCTCTGCCCAGGCCAAATAAATTGCGTCCTCGAGTTCGGGGCACGCTGTTTGAACACCCCTCGAGGGCGCTGCCCTCGGTTCGATGCTCGAGGTCCAGCCTACGCGTTTGCCTCGTCGGGAAGAGTGTGGGCGGGGATCTCGGCAGCTCCGGGGCGCTGGGACTCTTTTAAGCATAGGTCGGCTGATAATACCTGATACACAAGACAGCCTGCAGACACCGTTTGGGGCGTGTTTCTTCCTTGTACGACGGTCCTGCCACATGGGCGGTACAAACACTGTCTGCAGACACGCGCACGCATATGTAGCAAGCAAACGTGCTTCGAACATTGTTGAGGCGCGTCCGCGGATGGTTCGGCCATCATGGTTGAAGCGAACACCGTATTATTTGTATGATGAAGGAGCAGGGTGACTCCGGCTTTCGGTTGACGAGGTAACGTCGTCGGCGATCAAGTCGACGATTGCTTGCTGTACAACGGTATCGGCCCTCATTACTTTAACCTCCGAAAGGTCTTGTTGCTTTATTATAGGAACCGTTATTGATGACGACTTTTTATACATCCACGTGGGGTGATCGATAAGTTTTGCCCCCTGAGCTGTAACTTTTAGCGTCACAGCGTCAGAGATGGCAAAATTACTTCCAAAATGCAATTAAATTACATTACTAATTACTTTCCTGAAAACTACAAAATTGTAATTAAATTACATCACAAAGTAGCGCAGACTAAAGGTAATGACATTACATTACAATTACTTTCCAAAAGAAATGAAATTACTTTGAACATACTTTGACATTACTTTTGAATACCTTGAGGTTGTAATTCGCGTTCATTTTATTTACCGCATATACCAACACAGGGTTTACAAAACAAGCCCTCGTTTGCCCTTACAGCGCGTGTGCAGGAACCAGATCCGTGAGAAGCGAGGCGCTGCGCACGCGCAGGGCTGACAGCCGCGGCACCGAAGTGATGTGACGTCAAAAAGCTGAGTTGGTCTATATGTACCAAAACTCAGATCTTCCCGTTTACACCGCAACAACCTAATGGGTCTCAAAGTGAACCATACTGAACTGTGGTTTTGCTGGCGCACACAAAATAAGTGTTAAAGGGGCGATGCAACCATTTTTGTACTTTTCGCAAATACCGCTTAGAACGGATCCCTTACATTAATTACCTATGAAGCACGCGTTAATTTTTCACCCCACGCAATAGCAGTCCCAGAAAAAAATTAAAGAAAAACGAGCAGCGTTCTTTCCCTCAACTCGCAGCCACAACAAGCGGCCACGTGATCTAGAGCCAATTATATGCCGCCAATGTTGATCATAGCCACGCGCTGGGGTTGGCAAAGCTCAGGACACGCGCTGAGTTCCAGACATTGTTATGGCTCGGCTATTGTCGTCGTTGCAGCGATTGGACACGGGCCACTATCCGAATGCTTCTCGAGCTAGTAATTATCACGAGCCCAAATCGAGTGCCCACGCAATGCTCGGGTCCAATCTATGAACCGCATTCAAATATCGTCATTGGGGTGTACTGCGATCCCCAAGTTACGTCATCAAATTTTGCAAAGGAGAGATTGAATGAAAATGATCGCCTTTGTCCTTAAAATTACACCGCAACAAAGAAGTTTCTTGGCCAGTGGCGTTGCGTGCGAGTATCTTTGAGTCCCACTAGTGCCAGTAAGCTCGTGTAAAGTGAAAAACATTCCAATTGAATATCGTTGCACAGCTCCTTTAAACATGATGAATAGCTTGTTTAGATGTGACTCAGAAAAACAGTCGACTCACCGGTTTCGCTCTTCATTTAACGGTGAAGGTTCTTACTAGAAGGGTGATATGTTTCCGTCTAACTGATTTAGAAGTTGTAGTCCATGTCAGTTTGTTAAGTCGGGCAATGGCAGCTCGTTCTTACAAGGAGTCGTCACATGAAACGTTTCCCTTCCGCCTCGGACACAGTGTAATCCTATTATCTAAAGAGCACTATACTCGGCGATAACTTTTCTTGGCAATGCAGTGGAGAGGAAAAGAGCCCCGCGCACAGCTTTATTCAGCGCTCAAAATGGGAGAGGTAACACGTGCCTGTACCCTCTACTGCATTGCCAAGAAAAGTTGTCGCCGAGTCATTCCTTTCAAGGAGCATTTTTTGCAAACACCCGAAGAGCCCAAGTTTTTGCGCATTGTCAAACAAAGGGCCCGGATAATTGCTATATAGGCAGAAGCGTCGCCAGTTGAAGAATGGCGCGAGCTTCCTAAATTGTGTACTTTCCCAACAAACGGGCGCCGATATCTGCTTGTAGGCTTATTCCCGAATAAGCTTTCCAAGGGAAGGCACCGAGGCATACCGCGAGCGGCACCTGCTTTGCTCGAGGACGCACAAAATGTTCTGGGGCTTTGACAAGGCATTTGGAATTAACTATTTATTCCGGTTGTTTGTTGTTCACAATGGTCAAAGCTTACGGTTTGACCTTACTTGACGAAAGTACAAGGCTGGGGATCTGTATGTCCTGTCCTCTCAGGTTTTAAATTATGTTTAAAGGCCCGTTCACACTCTTGCGACCGAGTAAGACCGAGAGAGACCAGACCGGTTTTTAAGCCTCTTGCGATCTCTTAGGACCAGCTCCGCTGCAGCGCATCCGGTCCTAAGAGGTCGCAAGAGGCTTAAAAACCGGTCCGGTCTCTCTCGGTCTTACTCGGTCGCATATGTGTGAACGGCGCTTAACTCACCGGTGATGTGCCCGTCGCCTTGTAGCCTATGAGCCGTTTACCCCTAAGCTGACGCACTGTCAGCTTAGGAATGAATGGTGGAAGCTACGAGTTTGTTGGAGCAGTTACACGTCTATCGTTCGCCACGTAACCACGCTCTCGTTCCTAACCACGTGCAGAGAAAGGGACGGGACACGTGATTAAAAGAAGGTGTTTGATTGGTTCTGGTTAGCTTGCAGCTCCCACAGCACTGTCAGCTTAGGGATGAACGAAGTATAGTATCGTCGTGATGACGCGACGCCGTGAATCTGTCGTGCCTGGAGTTCGTAAGCCGCTGCCTTCCAGCGATGTCTACACGCAAGCTTTTCTCCTTCGCCTTCCCAGCCCTCCTTTGTGTGTCTGTCCAGCTCTTCGTACAAGGCTTTGCGCTCAGGTGGCCATCGATTATTTCCTCTGATGCTCTTTCATAACATTTCACCATGCAAAATATTTCTTCTGTTCTTTCTTAAAGCTTGCAAACGAATTTTCTAATTTAGGACAAAAGTAATTTCAAAATTAATGAGTATTTCCTTGAAATTACTGCCTGAAAGTAATTTATTGCATTACTAAATTACTAGCCTAGAGAAGTAATTCATTACATTACTCATTACTCCCAAAAGTAATTTAATTACTGTAATTCCATTACAGTAATGTCATTACTGCCATCGCTGGTTAAAGAGCCCTTGTCGCAGAAAATCCGGCGTCGGTGGCGTGACGAGGAAAGCCGGCGTCCGTGGCGTGCCACGAAAATCCTGGTTGGTCGGTGGGGTCATGACGTCGCAGTCACATGACCTCGCGCAGGAATTTCAACGTGACGTCATGCGTAAAATGAAAGTGATTATAAACATGTAACTCGAATTAAAAGTCGCCGCATGTCTAAAATAATAATACTCTATAAAGTAATCTATTTGCCTTAAAGAAAAAAAAACTTTCAGCCTTTCCACTTTGGTGAAGAAGGAATACCAGCGAAGCTGTACTATGGTGGGAATGAAGTAATGGCCGGCTGCAAGTCAGCAAGCCAGAGTGGAAAGGCTGGAAAGGTTGCCGCCATCTATGAGCGACGGCTGCAACCAGACACAAACGTTTAAATGCATGCGTTCTTCACAACGCGCCTCGTAGGCCCAAACAGATTACTTTTTTATCGCAAGCATCTTAACTTCTTGTTTTACAATCTCCCACTTCTCAAAAATATCCCCTCCCGTACCTTCAAAATACGATTTGAAAATTATGTTTATACCCCGAAGAAAGAACTCATCATCAAGCAGCTTGGTGTTAAGCTTCCACAGCTTCCAGTCGAACTTCGCCTTCGGCGGCGCCCTGTCACCGATCCCTGTCGCCACAACGCAGTGATCGGAGAAAAAAACCGGCATTACCCAATATTTGCTGTCAGCAACGGAGGCGAAAACGTAGATCCTATTAAAGCGGGCGTGGGATGACGCTTGAAAGTGGGTGAAACGCATCTCGCGCGTTTTCCTCCTAGCGGTTCAAGCGTCAACTAGCTCAAAATCTTAGAGCAAGTCACCGAAAATCGTCGCACTCCTATCAGTGTACTGTAATCAGTGTACTAATCCAGTAACACTCTATGTAGCGTTTTACTGGATTAGAGTACACTCGAATACTATGACTTGAATCAAAGGACGGTGTCACACGAGCCGGTGGAATGACCAAATTGCTGCTATTATGCTCGCAAGAAAAGGATGACTGATCCCATCAGAAGGAGGAGAGAGTGCCAATCATGGATATCCTTCTTGAACGCATAATGTACGGCTAGCAAGTGTTCTAAAAGGCGTTTTCGGTCCATCAAAACGCAGAGGGGCCCGCCGATCGAAGGACAACATAGAGAACGCGTAACGAAAGCGGGATGACGAGGCAGCCAGGCTCGTGCCGTCATGGGCTAAAGCCGGCGGGAGACAAACGTCTGTGGCCGTATTCGAAGGGTAAATTATAATGAGGGACCGAATCTGCCGATGTTCAGATTCGGCAAAGTTCAGCACATGCCGAACTTTTGAAGGAAAGGTCGGTAAAGATTCGGCAAACGTCTGCGCACGCGCGAGAACGCGACGGCGCCATGGATTGTAAATGGACGCCGTGCGGTCGTGCAGTTACCATCGTACAGTGTATCACAACCAGTGGTTACGGCGAGGTGTGGAGTAGGTGACACGCTAACTGTGCGTTTGTGAGCCTTTGTGAGCGTGGTTCTCTTCAATATTTTCTGACTCAAGAACAGAAGGTCAACCAGTAATTTACGCAGTCCACTGCGCAAGTGACAAATGATGCGGTACATTCTGGATAACGTGATTTTCATTTGACCTTCCAGTGATGCAACGAGGTAGTTGAAACATCGACTGACAATTACTTTAAAACACTCCTCGAAATTATAACAATTTTGTTTTCGGCTCACAAGTAGTTTGTGCCAAAACAAAATAATATTGCCTTTTAATTAGCGTTATTTCGCGGTTTTCATGCATCTGCATAAAACTAAGCACAGAACTATCATGCTCGACGTTGCACATCCGACATTCCTCTTCCCATCTTCCTAAACGTCCGTGTGTGTCCTAACATCAAAAACCGGCATTTTAAAGGTTAAAAACGAGACGTTGCGAGTATGGAACGCAAACTTTCATACAAAGCTGACGTCATGTGACTCAAATCGAAAAACATTGCATATTTACAATAATATTGTTATCTATTCGGGTGAACGCTGAGCAACCGTTGCATTCGTTTTCGCAGCACGAAATGGTGACTCACAGAGAAAGTAAGAACGCAGTTTTATAGTCTTTATTTGTACACACACTTGCAGGCATTCGCTCGTGAGGCCTCAAGACCGAAACTCTCGTATCGTGATTCGTCACTGCGATCGTTACATACCCAACCTCGTTGTCACGCAACTTCTGCACGAAGTCACTGTAACATTGCCAGTAAACACACAAAAACGACAGTTATACAATTATCTTGTAGTATATCACATTATCTACTAATAATTAACTGTGTCAATATGCATTACATGCTGCATTTAAGTTAATAAAAAAAACATAAAACCCTTTTTCGGTAGGAGACACTAAATATCAACGTTAAGTCTGGTAATAATGTATTTTTTCTGAATCTTTGCCGAATGTTTAGAAATGTTCGGCGAAAGTTCGGCTCTGCCGAATCCAAGATTCGGCGCCGAATTTTTGATTCGGCAAAAGTTCGGCCCATCACTGGCAAATAAGAGCACGGGGTGCTCAAGGATCAATTTGCACGCCGTGCAGTTAAAGTTGTACACATTATAACAGTCATGCCATTTATTTCTGGCATTCAGTATGGTCACCGCTTTCGGTTTTGTTTACTCGTTGTGCTCACAAACAAAGCACTTCTGATTATAAGAATAGCGATCGTGTGGTTGCGCGTCTGCCGTTCTCGCTGGGGTCACGGTGGTCGCGGTAACAGGCGTCGTTCCGTCTGGTGTCATCAGCGACATCCAACGCCCTCCTCAAAGTCGTCCACCAACAATCGGCCTCCGCGAGTCCACACTACGTCCGTACAGTACTAACTAAAAGACAAGGCCTGCGCTACCCTCCCCCGAACGTCATCATTAGTGGACCCACGCATCGCCGCCTAGCTCGCGTCAGCATTGCCGCCAGTGCGTCTTGCAGCGTCTCACAGCAAGCGCGACGCTAGCACGCGGCCACGTCAAGACGTACGCGTCTGCCGCTTTGCGGCGAGATTCAGTGTGTTTTCCGCTTAGGGCGGATCGGGGATCCACTAACGATGACGTCATGCGCAGGCCTTTTCTTCCGGGTAGTATTGGTCCGCTGTCGTTGCTCGCGACCGGCCTTTGTTTCCGAGCCCCCTTTGTGTTGTCGCATAATGGCGTTAAACTCCACGCGCTCTGTTGCGACCTGAAATCTAGCAGCCGCATTCGCGCATCAAACCGAGGACGAGTATCACGGCCGCGGCGTCGCATTTTCCACGTCGCTCTGCCGCGTTCGTACCCGAGTGTTTACGTTAGCTGCAGCCGTACGTTGAGGTTAGGAAGGTAAGACCCGATGCATCTAATAGGAGCACCATGGGTTATGCCATGGGTTCCACCAGGGCTGGAAAGTAACGAACCTATTAGGTTAATGTAAATATGACCATGGACAACTTTCTTCGGCATTTTCATCGAGAGGAAGAGGGCGCGTGCGCAGCTTTAATCGGCGTTCGTGCACACACACCCGTACCTTTGGCTGCATAACCACAGAAAGTTGTTCGCAAGTATACTAGATATCATTTCTGTAAATATGTCAATAGCTTTCTTACATCTTCAGAGTAGCTTAAAACGTGGTTCAATTGCACTTCTCGAATCTGTGTTGACAGGTACATGAATTCGAGTTGATTTTGTCAAAGTATTGGTAACTGTGACTAGATTTTCTGTCAGCTCCGGGTCTAACGACGAGAGAGGCCTTGAATTGAAATTAACCGATGGATGAGTGCAAAAATAATATTGTTAGAAAAAGGCATCGGCAGACCCCATGGGAATGCTCAGTGGCTGCGTAACTTGAAGCACTCGCTAGTCTTTCGTAGCTTCATATCTATAATCTATAATCTTTATTTTTTTTCGGGTGCCCAAAAATTGCCAAGAGGCCTTTTCTTAGGTATGTACACTAACTCGTACAATAGAAACACTTAAACAATAATCCTACTCATTAAAAAATAAATAAGCATATACACTGACGCACCATGAGGTTACCAGAAGTTCGTCCAACTGACAGCGATATGTAGACAGGGGTGTGGTGATGTCAACTTGAGGTGCAACAATGCTGTTGTATAATGTCTGTAAACGACAAAGAGGTGACACACGGCATGGTGAACAAATATCAAACCAGGTGAACTGTCTCGTTGCGCGGAAGAGGAACATGAAAATTGATTTTACTAATAAGCCATGAAGAATCAATGGCACCATTATTGATCTTACGCATGAATACCAAGTCACGGAAAGTATTTCTGTGGGATAAAAGCTTCAGCGAAAATCTAGTTAGTGAGCGTTCAAAGACATAATGCACGACGTCGTCCAATGCATCTCTAATAAACATTTCGAACAAATCTTTTTGTACACGTTCTATGATCAAAGCATGAGTTACAGATATTTATTTTATAACACAGAAGCAAGCTCAAGCCTTGAAACCCCTCAAAAATTAAAAAAAAGATGTATCAAACAATGGGCTTTTTCAAATGCTTGGTCAAGCGCGATACAACTCCTAGAACTTTCATTGCAGAGCCGACAACAAAAGAGACATGATTTTTGAAAGTTAATTCGCAGTCAATGAACACACCAAGATCACTTACAATTGACAGTCGTTCAATCGGTTTTACCTCAAGATGATAAGTGTTATTAACGATCGCACGGCGTCTGCGCAAAGATATCACTTTTGTTTTTAAAGGATTAAGGAATAACTAATTTAGTTTACATTCCTGTGCTATTTTAGACACATCATGTTGTTTCAAATCACATTTCTATAGGGCAATGAACACTCTTGAACAACTTGGTGTCGTCAGCAAGATAAAAGCAGTTCAACGTTTTTTACGCATTACGCTATATCATTTATACAAATTGAAATAAAATAATATGCTGATCGCCAGGCTAACAGTCGTGATTTGGACTGTGATACATGCAGCCTCTTTCTTAAATGTCTGTATTGATCGTTTGTCGTTCTCGATTATGTTGGGGTCACCAATATATGTGCTCAGATCCACGTTACATTTAGAGCATATCTGAATCGAGATTTGCTTTTCGGCTTAAAAATTATTTAAGCTTGATTATGCTGACAAAAACTGGTAAGTACAGAGCGTGTGACAGGTCTTACACATTTCGGCGTTCGTCTGCGGGCCCCTGTGGTAAAGGCTATTCCTGCTGCTTCCGCCATTTCTTACGTTCTTCATAAGCTCGCCTCTCTCTTCTCCCACCGTGGTCAAGAAGAGATAGGCGTCTGAACTGCACCACCTCGTTACAAAGCACGTAAGTCGAACATTCGCTCCTATTTCTGGCAACCGCCGAGAGTTGTAACAGCATGGCGTGCGCCCAAACGCTTCTAAGGCATAGCCTTCCCTATACTGACAAAGCCTGGCAGATCGCCAAGTGAAGCGGCCGCCGAAATTGAAAAAGTAGAGCGGCAGACAACGGATGAGAGGAGAGTCATGTGACGGGCGCCCCGCTGCGGTGGGACGCCGAAACACACTTCTCCCGAGCGATGGAATGTCCGCTGGTGCTCCTCGCGTTCCTCGAGCTATCGCGTCTTTTCTCGCCGGGTTTGCAAAACCATGTTTAGAGGTCCTCGCCGCTACAAAAGCTGTGCGCTGACGTCCAGGTTCCCCGACAAATGCTTTGTGCTACCAGATCCTCGCGCTCCCAATTGTGCGACCGGGCACTCTATGGCCTCCGTCGTCGAACTGCCAGGCGAGTACAGAGGAGGCTATGTCCTAAGGCCACGAGGCGCGCGACCGCGCTTGGGCGCGCGTCCTTCGAACGCCGTGCGAAGGGTCTCTTTTCGCGTCGGGAGCAGACGCCGTCCAGAGCCAGTCCCTCGCTTGCTAAGTCGGTAAAGCATCCCGCCGGGGGACTGAAGTGTTTTTATATGCTTCCTTATGGGCGCAACCTCTTTGGTGTCGGTTTTTCGTTACCGCAAACATTACAGTCAAAATGTTACAGATCTCCACGAAAATCGGCGGATAGAATACATTCTCAGCAATATCCTCCAATCGTGACTAGCTAGCGCTGTTTTAAAGTTTCTAGAACCTCTATAGTAGTCACGAGCTAACCGAAGAATCCGAAACTAATGGCGAATTCCACTGGTCGTTTTGGAGCGCGCCGGGATCGACTTTTCTGGAGCGAGCCTATTTCACTGGGCGATCGGGGTCGAGACGGACGTGTTCCACTGGTCGTTTTGGATTAGCTCCCGCTCCAGATCTCGATCTGGATCCGAGAAAAGTCGCTCCGACGATTTCGGCGGATTCAACCGGAAGCCAGCCGGGCCAGCCCTCGGCGCAAACACGTGACTTCCTTTCTCGCGGGGCATCTCACCTGATCTCGCCTCAGAAGAATTCGTAATGGCCGCTTGCTTACCCCTTGGCTGGACAGCCGGTTCGTTTTCCAGGAAGGAGAAGAAAGGTTTTGCCGCGCTACGGGCATTCCGGCAATCTTTGCTAGAAGCTCCTGAGCCATTCCTGCCGCTCGTGCGTCGAACACGTGTTAGCGCCGCGATTGCGAAAACGTCTTCGAAACGACCGCAGCAGGCCGCGGAAAGGGGATTCCCGGGCAGGTGAATGACGGGAAGGCATCCGCCGATCCCGGAGCAGTGGTCATGTTCCACTGGAGATCCGTAGGCGGCGCGACCCCGTTCGGATCGTGTGCTCCATTCCGGATCTGGTCAACTGATCCCGGCGCGCTCCAAAACGCCCAGTGGAATTTGCCATAAGAAGCGACTTGGAGCGACTCGACCCTGTGTTATTCACGAGCGCGAAGCAAGCGGGGTGACTATCTCGTCGGGAGTAACAAGCGGAAGTGACATGAAAAGATATATAGGTCTCGCAAGCGCGTACTTAGACACCACTGCGTGAATGGGGATTTTATCAAGTAAAAAGTAAAAATTAAATATCTATTAGCACAGATAAAATGATATAACAAGAAACTAATTGTCCGGAAAAAGGGGGAAAAAAGAAGAAAACAAGGAAGCAGCATTTCCAGCGACATACGCAAATATGCAAGCGCCCGTAAATGCGGGCTCTCTTGTCGTCCAGCGCCTTGCCGAGATCGCTTCACCACTATCTCTCACCTCTGAACATGTTTATTCCCACAATATTTGCTGCTACGATTATTTCTGAATGTGTCCCCCAGGGTTCCAAGGCAGTAAGGTGCTTCATTAGCTCTGGCGGTCAGCGGTGACAGGAGTTGGCCACGGCGCCGAGCCGCTTAGTCACCCGCTAGACAACGGCTAAGCTAGCCGTACTCCCCAAACTAATATTTTTCAGTCGCCTTCTAAGTCGCTCGAGGGCGACTAAGTCCTAGATATGGTTTATGAATACCGAGTGTTTACAAGTGCGATTACCACCTGCCATGTGATCATTTTAATCGATGACATACGTCAGCGGTTACACAGGCGCTAGTCACGTCTGGTGAATACGGCTGGATGTGTGAAAACAACCAACATCTATTAGGGATTTCGAACGCAGCGTTATACTTCAGCTGCCAGGGGCTAATAATAAAATGTGTTACTTTCAGGAGTCACAACTACGGGCACCAACATAGGGGTGTGTCACGCACACCGCTAGTTCACCGAGGCGCATGACGCGGACTCGTAGACGCAAACAATGAACTCCAGTCGTGACGCCATCTTCCGTGTCTGCTTGCAAACCGACATTTGCTCGATGCTATCTCGCCAATTAGAGCCTCAGCGACACAGTTGCCATTTTCGTGGGACTCACCCCGCCTTCAAAAATCGTCATGTCATTTATGATATAACAGAGCCCAGACACAAACTGACAACAGCTTGGGGACACTATTTTATGTTTGAAACACACGCAGCTTCAAATCTCTCAATTTCTCAATGTGTGGGGACCGAGAAGCCGTCATGTTGTTTCATAGATTTGTCTCCTGGCCTTCCCTTCATAGATCTGACGAGATAATAAAAGTCATATATTGTATTCTTGTCCGTGCACGGTCACAACAATCTCCCACTCTAACGACGTCAATGGGCAACAAAGTGGAGGATAAACGTCAAGACGAGTTAGAGCGTTATTTATTTTATGACTTCAATCATGACTTAAATTATGTTTACGATTTAATTAAATTGAATTGAATTCAATTTTATTTTCCAACACAGTGTTAACTTACTTCGGTTTTACTACGATGAATTAAATCGAGCCTTTCCCGCAAAAATAGTCCCAAAATATTTTCAACTTATATTTGCTTATCATTTGACGCTTTCCATGTGCATTGGTTTTGTATTTATAAATCAAATATTTATCAATAAAGAAAGATATCTGGCTGAGCACGAGCAAAAGGTTTTCCGAGCAAATCGAACAGCTGTATTGTCTTTCTATCCTCCACTTGTTTGTCAGAAAGAAAAAAAAGTACGCGTATGTGCATTTTACAATATAAATAGAATCTCCCTTTCAGTGCTTTCAGTGATTGAGCAGGCTAAGAAATATCTGCCACGTAAAACAGAAAAAAAAGAAGCATGTTTTTTTAAATAATGTGACGATGCATTTGATTCAAACCGAACAAATTTTATTTAAATAAAATAAATTTGATTTATTTACTTTCTTTAATAAAACAATCACGATTTTTTTTTACGCTGCTGGGTTACTGGGTTTCTTTCTCATATCGGTCAGTCGGTGCCGACTGTCTGGCTGGACCCGCCAAATTTCTGTTAGTGTAGGCACGCATTTCCGACCTCGGTGCCCTAAGCGCGAGCTGTCCGAGCTGCGTGGCCGCCGGTCTTGGAATACGCCAACCTCGCGCCATCTCCCTTATCGAGGCCGGTGGCGGCCGACGCGGACCGACCATTAGGTCCGTGCAATCGATGCTGCTCTTCATTAAGTAGACGACTATCGATTGAGCCAGTTATGTCGGCTGCCTGGGCTTCTCGTATTTTTTTTTGTTCTTTCGGATTGGTGCCGGTTAAGAGTTTCTTCTAACGCAAACCACGGCTGGTCGGGGACCATCTTAAGCTGCCATCTTAAGAGGGAAGGGAAGTCCCGATTATTTTCGCGCCGCAGCCTATGATATTTTGGCCGATATGAAGGTCCAAGAAGCAATCTCGGAAGGAGAATCATGATCAGCCACGACCCGCGTTTCTTACTGAGCTGTCGGAGACTGTATACACCTTTTTCGTTTAGCCTCGCACCCAGCCACGTTGATCTCCATATCCGGTATGCGTTCCGAAAAAAGAGCAAGAGATTACAGCCCTGGAGAAGTAAATAAGTATAGAAGGGTCATAACAGGAACGACTGACGGTTGCAATTAGAATGTTAACAGGTCCTACTTTCGAGGCGAGAAGAAAGCGATGTTTTCACGCATACCGGAAGTTCCAGAATTAAAGATGGCGGCACCCACGCAGAAAAGGTGTATACAGGCGGCCCTCACGTCACACCGCTGTGGTGGCGCTGCTGTCGGCACGGTGCGTACGCAGACGTTCTCACGGGTTTCTGCGCAGTGCCCATACCCGGTGTGGACAAGCGCTGACTTGTTGGTACACGGCTTGTCGGTCTATAGAAATCACCGTCAAAGCTGGTCGGAGCCTCCTGGAGAAGTGGCAGCCGAGTTTTCGTAGGGAGCCTGCACCGGTAGAGCGACAAACATTGAACACTGCTCATAGACGCTTCACACAAACACACGCCTTAATGAGAAGCTTTCTTTATTTTATTTTTTCTGCGTCCCCGTATGGTCACAAAATAAAATGTTGGCGAACGAGCGGAACAGGACTCCTCAAATGACGAGAAAGTTGTTTAATTTACGAACAAAAAGTTAGGGCGCAAACAAGCTGGTGGAGGTTTAACAAACTTTAAGTCAAAACCCCGAGACTGGGAAAAGACGAGGGTCAACACACAGTCTCAAACACAGCTGAATTTTATTTCGTAGAAATTCGTGTTTTATGTAGAATTTCAATGCCCTCCCCCCCCCCCAAACCAAAAGAAAAAAGAAGAAAGAAAGAAAGTGAGTGCAATCTTTCCACGAACGCATAAGAACTCAAAAGACTTGGCACAAAGCCGAAACAAGTCACTTATTTCTGCTTTGTGTTAAGTCCTTTGAGTTCTTTGGAGTTTGTGTAAAGAGTGTTCTCACTTTATTTCTTTTTTCTTTGGTTAGGTTGAGGGGGGGGGTAGCGAAACCCTATAAAACACGAACTTTCGTGAAATAAAATTCAGCTGCATGTGTTTGAGACTTTGTGTGTTGTCCTTCGTCTTTTCCCCAGTCTCGGGGGTTTGACTTAAATTTTATTTGATTTCTTTCCTTAGTGGAGCAAAATTCAGTATTTTCGCTCTAGTTAGAGGCCCTAAAACCTATGCTCCTTTTACCCTTAAGCTGAGACTTCAGCCAATGCTACAACCGTCAAAGCACGAGGTCGCATCTTTGAAACCTTCTTTTTTCAGAAAGAGCCTCTCGCGCTATACTTCGTTTCCAGCTTGGGTCCAGACGCAGCCGATGCTACAAGCACGAGCGTGTGGCCCCTGAACACTGCCTGTACTGCACGAGCGCGCGTGCTTGGCAGGGACGCTGGAAGCCCGGAGCTCGCACTTGTAGCATCGGCTGGCGTCTGGACCCAAGCTGAAACGAAGTATAGAAGAGTCCGTCTCAAGGCCAAAAGCGCGGGCTAGCTCGCGTTTGTAGCTTTCATTTAGTCTCAGCTTAAGGGCGAACGAAGCATAGATTATACGCGGGTAATAAAATAAAAACAAAACAAATTATTGTGACGAGAGACACAGACGAATAGCAGAGAGAGATCGGGACGATCTATACACCATAAACTGGGGTAAAACGAAAACGAAAACAAAGAGTAGTAGTAGTTAAATATTTGCTAGCAGATGCACAGCGTTACCAAGCTTTGTTAATATGTGTTACTGTATTTCGTTTCAGCTTCAGTCCACATGCAGCCGACGTTACAAGGTAATGGGGAGTTTTCGTAGACCGCGTTCTTCCCTCCGCTAAGCCCTCCGCAACGAAGAAGCCGCTACCGCGCCTGCGCGCCGGCCTTGGCTGTAGAAACCCGGATCTCGTAGCGGGTTGCGGAGGCGTTGCGGGACAGCGGAAACGATCTACGAAAACTCCCTAATGGGACCACCTAAAGCAGCGTCAAAAGCGCATCTCACTGGGCCTTTTTTTGTTTATGTCTGGTTCAGCGATGACAGAACACGAACAGAAACATGACGAACACCTTGATGGTGTCCTTCTCACGCTGCAGGTCTCATTAGGAGTTTTTGTAGACCGTGTTTCCTCCTCCGCTAAGCCCTCCGCAACCCACTACGATACCCGGAACTCTACAGTCAAGGCCATCGGCCCGCATACGGAGTAGCGGCTTCTCCGTTGCGGAGGGCTTAACGGAAGAGGAAACGCGGTCTACGAAAACTCCCTGTTGGTGCCATCAGCTCGTAGCGTTGACGCCGTCTCACCTTAAAGGGGGGTGCAACGATTTTCGGACTTCGGTCAAAGATTTGTGGGAGTTGCCCTCTGACACTTCCGACGTAAAGAACAGAGGCCGGATTCTCAAAGCGAACTTACGACGAAAAACGTGCGTACGACATATTTGAGAGAAAATCCGTATTCTCGAAACGAAATTGTCGTAACTTTTGCGCAGGTTACGACAAAATCCTACGACAGCTCCGAAGCTGTCTTACGCACTTTTACGATCAAATCAACATGGCCGACAGCATCGCACAGTTACTTGCGCGACGACCAACGGACATTTATTTTTCTACATGCTCTTCTCGCGCGTCCCGACTTCAAGCAGCAAGAAAAAAGGAAGAAGTCCTTGAAACCGACCACGACGAACGTCAACGCTGGATCCACAGACACCCGGGAAAAGCAACAAAGGCAACGATCCCACCGACCAAGCGAGCTCGACAGAATAGGCCTAGCAGGCACTCCGACCGCTCCGACGGTCCTTGGCTAAGACCGTCTGCCCACGACCGGCTGGATTGCTGAATGGAATATGCCCGCGCGACCCTTGTGGACCCTTCCCGTATGAATAGTTTGACCGCTGAACTAAATTTCAGAGGTCAATCTCTTCCCCATGTCATCTCCTTGTTTTCCGAGGCAGCGGTGACGAACGCTGTCGTCGGAAAGGGACTCTCATCGATTCTATCTTGTTTTGTGTGATATAGAGCTCAAATAAACGCCGTGTGGATTACCTTCGTAACACGGTATGTACACTTTGTTATTAGTATGCCATTTCTATTCTGACACGACGCTACGTCACTGTCGAGCTACGCGATGACGGTCCAACCTTTCTTTGCCGAGTGTCACGTCAGTATCGAGTTGCAATCGTATAAGATCGGCCCCGAAGCGCTTACCAAGGCGCGGTCTAATAGAGGTAATCCAGCACTTCGATCAAACGCGCGCGTCCGTTCCCAGTGTGAACAGGTATTTGCGCGACTCTTGCTGACACTCTCGTAGTTCAAACGTATCTTTTTTAACGTCGGCTCGCTCCTGCATTTCCGAGGCCGCGAAAAACGCCGTGGCGGTTTGTTTCTCTCTACGTCGCTTTGCAAACGACTGGCACGGGGCTTTTACCAACGATGACAGTTGTGTTGACTTCGTAGCGTTCGAGTTCGTAGCAGTGATCGAAGCGTTTAAATCGTGTTAGCGTCGATATATCACTGCACGGACACGAACCCCAGACAAGTGGTGGTGGAAAGGCCATCCGTGTTTATGAGAAACAGCTTGAACACTAAACATTTGCACATAGACAGGACAGGACATACACCGAGCTGACTATCAACGAGTAGTTAGCCTGTGTTTGTTATTAAAAATCCACGTGCTCCGAACTATGCCGTGCTCTCCGATTGGTTGTTCGTGTTGCCGAAGACGCCGTCGCCATAGCAACAGCACCGGAAGTCGTCGTTTTTCTCTAGGAGGTCGTAACTTTCCTCCTCTCACTTAAGAACGCGTTTGTGAATACCGTTTTCGCCTCATCTTACGATGATCGTAACTTTACGAACTTCGTAGCTAAGTTGTCGTAGGTAAGAGGTTTTTTATGAATCTGGCCTCAGAAAACCGATTTCGCCTGCGTGTCCTAGTGCTGCGTAAAAAAGATAAATATTGGCATTTCGGGCACCCCTCAACTCACTCCCAGTCTTCAGGGTCACACCTGGTCGCACTCCCAGTGACGTCATTCGGAGTGCCGTGTAGCTTCCCGTGTGCTATCTCGGAGGACGCTTCCTCTCCCTCTCTCCGCTGACATTAGCGGGCGTTATGCTGCAGCTAGGGCCGAGCGAGGTCACGAAATCTTCTCGCCGTAGTTCCTTCGGCTGCCACTTGGGGCTGCAGGTGTGGGGCAAAAGTTCGACTTTTGCTTCGCGATTACGCAGCGGAATCGTGACATTTTTAATGAAGGAGGTGTTTTCTCTATCCCTCCGGGACACTGATAAACAACGTAAAAATGACAAGCGTGCTAAATTCAGCGCCACAATCATAAAAGATCGTTGCACCTCCCCTTTAATGTGCGACGAAGTATAAGTGAGAATACACAATATGAGCTTGGGAAGATGAAGGGCGAACGCTACGAACTAAGGCGCTTTGTTCGATTAACGTGCGTGAAGGTTGGAGCATATCGTCGTGCCATCCGGGCAATCAGTGTCACTCAGGAGCGGAAGATGCAGAAATAGGCAGAAAAGGGCGGAGTGTAACTGGCATGTGAGCAGTGTTGGCGGTTACGCGTTACAAGTAACGGCTGCACTGGTAACGTGTAACTTTTTGCTCCACGTATACCTTGCAACGTACTCGTTACGGCTCAAAAGGATGGCGCAACGAGTAGCGATGCTTGCGTTACTTATTTCCAGTAACGATGTAACGCGTGTTTACGTTAATCGTTGCTTATTCTTCACAAAACTACAAAAAATTACGCTTCAACTTTTTTTATGCGTTTTTGCTTACGTTTGTTTTTTGCGGGTATTTAGGTGGAACCGTAAGAAAGATCAACTTGAGTATGCTCCCGGTTCCTGAATGGCCATAGTAGGGAGTTTTAGCAAGTCGTTTTTCAAGCACACGGTTCCGAAATCACGAACGGTACAGCTGGACCGTTCCGTGAAACCGTACGTGAAATTTGACATACTTTAGCGAATCGTGAAAGTTGCGCGACCGTGTAAACGATGATGCTGATAGGGCTTAACGGTGGCGCCATCTTCTAGTGAGCATGTGAAACATTCTGCAACGTGTAAATCCGTGGCGGACACCGTGGTGGCGGGTGGCGGCTCGTGTTTCCGGCGTGCGACTGATGTAAACAAGACGGCCGATGCAACATTTGCCGGTCGGAATTTCAAGAACTGCGAAGCTAGATGGAGTAAAAAGTATCTAAACGACCGTAAAGGTATGTGGTGTGTCTCCGTCATCCTGAACTTGAACGATCGTTCACGTTGTGTGCCGTCGAACCAAATCATTTCGTCTGCTCGCGGTCGCCACGGCAGCTAGTCTGCCCGCAGATCGCAAAAATTTACTAGCATGCGTTGTTTACAGCATTCACGATCGCTTACCATTGTGAGCAGTCCTCGAAATGATTTGGTTCAACCTCTCAAATGAAGCAGACTAACAGGACGGCAAATCTCCTCCCGCTGTCCTAAGCCTAACGCTCGGCTGGGTCGGCGAAGGCAGTCGCCGAACCGACCGCCATCTTTGTTTTTACCCGAGTCGTGAACGGTGCTGGCTGCGTTCCGGTGACGACTCCAGCGGCTGGAATGGGAGAAACGAACGAGAAGAGCCTCCCGACGTCCCGAACGACTCGCGCGCGCATGCGCAGTGGCGTCGCCGATGCGTTGGAGGGCGAACCGTTCGTGTGGAAACGACCTGCTAAAACTCCCTAGTGTTTCTTAAGATGTAGCGCTTAAGCATACCTGTAACGTCAAAATTGTAAAATGTGTTAATTCATAATCCAAACAAGAAAAGTAACGTTGCGGTACTTTTTAACGGTTACTCGTTCCTTTTATGTTGAGGTAACGTCGGTCAGTAACGCGTTCTTTTTATTTGCAAGCAACGAGATAACGTATCTCGCAACAGGGATGGCTGAGGCTAGTTGGTTATTCACTGCATCACGGTGGAACCAGCTGAACAAGGAAGGAAGGAGAGACGGCAAAAACAACCTACCGCTGCACTACAACTATTTTAATAAATCGTCCCCCTCTTCTACTAACTCTTAAGCACAGACCGCATGGCGCGTTTTTCTGCACGCGAAAACGCGACGCGCTATGAACGCCCGCGCGGAAAGCTGACGCGGGTGCACCCGCATGCAGCCACTGCCAAGCGCCGCCGCCGCGCGTTATCAGCGTTGCCAGATAACAGATTTCTCAACGCGTGATGTAATTGCTCACGCAAATACTACAAAATAAGAGTTAAATTAACAAATAAGTACATAAAACAGGTTTTTGTGTCAAAAAGAACACTTTTTCAATTTTTATGTGGAAAATAGAAATGTTTTTGAACACTTGGAATTGCGCTGAATACGAAACAGCGTACTGAGCCAGCCGCGTCTCGAGTGGTGTGTTGTTCGTGTTGCGTGCTGTCCTGCGCTGAAGTGCAAGTAAAGTTTACTTTAGTGAAACTCATCCAGGTCGAAACGGGCAGTGGGTGGGGTTCCGTCGGACGTAACAATAATTTTTATTTGCAGTTGCGTCGGGCGTAACTTTAATTTTCATATTGGGTTACGTCGGACGTAACTCGAAACCTATGACATAAAGTTACGTCGGACGTAACTTTAATTTTTATTTCGGGTTCCGCGTCGGGCGTAACGCTGGACACTGCGTTTCCGTTAAATCAAAAGGCACAAAACGCTTTTTTTCCTCGGTGTCATGAAAAAGACTGTCTAGATCCGTAGAAACATTATCGTGTTCAATGGCAATGTATAATCTGCGCACCGTTGTGACAAATCACAAACTATTAACCCTTAGTAAAACACCATGACGACAGAAATATGCGATGACAAAGCATAATGTCGCTGACAGCTAAATTCCCTACGCAAGCAGCATGCACATGGTGCGTGTGGCACAAAGCGGAAAGGGCACAGAAAACATACCTTCACACTCCGCGCTAGCACCTATGTATTCCAGATGCGTTTCTTCTTGTCATTATTTTTATACTCCTTATTTGTTAGGTCCCCAAGAATGGGGCGCTTCTGAACCTCGTCAATGAGCATTTCATTGACTGCACGGTTTGTCAACCTTCGCACGTGCAATCGGCAAACAAAAGAAGCGCAGTCAAACCAGTCAAACCGCCAAAACCAGCAGCGGTTTTCTGTGCAAGATCACGTGATAGTTCGACCGACCCTCATTGGGCGAGAGCCGCTTCGACGCCTCGGCGCGCGCGTCTTGTTCTGGGTCGGCTAGAAACCAACGCTCCCGCGAAAACGCGCGGCCGCGCGCAGGAAATGACGTCAATTTGACGCCGACGCGCCCAAATCGCCAGCAAAAACGCTCCATGTGGTCTGCGCTTTATGCGTATCTCTTTGCTTCTGATTTTTTTCTTGAATTGTGTTCCCTCCTTCCTTTTATTTATACTAAGCAGAAGGGCACCCTGAAAAGTGCTTTTCTTGAGGTTGCAGGGTTATCGAGTCGGAGCTTACACGGTTTTCTTCTTCTATACACCTTTGCAAGTGGGATCCCGTCTTAACCTCGAACCACGCACCGTGGTCAGGCGGGCCTACTCTCCAGCCAGGACGTTCGCTGCTTATCGAACAATGTTGCCAAGCGTCTCTTGCCGAAGCATACACAACTGAGCGCAAGAATAAATTAAAAATATATATATTTATAAAACATGCAGGTGTTCTCTTCGACTGCAAAAAGCACAAACAGTTAAATAAAATACGTAAACCAGCAACAAATCGAAAAATTAGAAAAATATCTATACTTCGTTTCACTTTATCTGCGAGCGAAGCCAAAGCTATAAGCGCGAGACCAGCACTTTTTGCGTTTCTCCCCAGCTCGCGCGCTCGAGCGAAGCCGGAACGTACGGAGCTTTCGTGCTCGCGCTTCCAGCTTTGCCTTCGCTCGCACATAAGGTGAAACGAAGCATAGAGTCTCAAAGCTTTCATCAGAAAGCGCCAGAAGCCGCATGGCCATTGCATCAACGATGGCTGCGCTCGCGGCAGCTCTTGCTTCCACGACGTGCTGGAACAGAGGCTGCAATCGTTAAAAAATCAGAGCTCTGCAACCCTTAAACATGACCCGTCCTACAATATTTGATGCTGCGAATCTGAGTGGATACCTCCCCCTGCGTTCCGAAACAGTAAGTGTGTCGCTAATCCAGGCCGTCGGCGACACAGCAGACGCCGCCATCTTGTCATTGCGCACCCCAGTGACGTGCCCCTGGCGCACCCCAGCATGGCGGAAACGTTAGGCGGCGCCAGCATCGCCCTAAATGGCGGCGCACGGGAGCCCTTCAACCCCCGGCAACCAAAACTCGAGGCGTGTCAGAAGCGCGACCGTGCTCACAAAGGGCCAAACTCCTTAACCAAAAAAAACAAGAAAAAAAATAAATAGAGAAGACGGAAGGAGAACTGCCTCCGTCCACGAAGGAAGTGACGTGGTGCGCTGGAAGTGACGCAGTGCGTGGATGGAGCCCTATCTCCTCCCAATCTGGCTACATCCCCGCGCGTGGATGTAGACACTCCCCATCGAAATGAGCGTGCCAGTTTTCCGGTTTTCAGATAACGAACTTTTCAATTTACTGCATGAATTCTCTAAAAAAAAGAAAATACTCCTTTTGACTGTAACCATGGCTTGCATAGTCGTCGCATAAGCGGCCATTGTCAAGGACCTTGCTGCTGCACACTGATCTTCTGTGGCATAAATTAGGCTCCACTGAATTTGTTTTTACAGCAAGAACAATTGGGTATGATCATTGGTACAGTCTGATAGCATCACGTGTAAGCCATGGAGTGGTAACAGGGTACTATCAGGCACTAGTGAGTATTGAACGTTAGAGTGAGTGGCTTGTGACACATGCTGCGCTCCCTGGAGGGTACACTGGGTACTCGCAGAGATGCACAGTAGAATCCCCATTTCTGCCACGCATTTTAATCCTATAGTAGTTTCCTTCAGGTGGCGCGTCAGGTAGCTAAAGCCATGCGCTCTGCCGTTTACATTTCATTACGTCCTAATGATACAAACGTTTCTCGTGCTACACTTCGTGATGCTTGCATGCAGCAGGTTAGCATTATTTATAGTACTAGCTAGAGGTGCCAATGACACGGCCTCTCCGCATCTCTCAGACTAAGCTTCAAGGTCGCCATATGAATTTCAAGCAGAGGCAGCGTACACTGGAGGCTCGGAAAGAGCACCCATCCAGATACTATGTTGGCCCCAGTGGACCCGGGAACACATCACTGTGCACATGACTCGGAAGACTGTGTAAGAGCTGAGAGTGTTGGGAGTTGCTCAAAACTTCAATTTTTGATTTTTTTTTTTTAATTATTGCACGCTTGCAAAATTGGTTATAAGTTCTTTACTTTAGACAGGACACGATACAACTCCCTCAATTAAGTCCAAAAATGTATTGCATGGCTCCTTTAATTTGCCTCTGGGGAAGTTCGTGGCAAGCCTCTTGAAAAATTAAGTTTAGAAATCTATGCAGGAGAAGAAAGAAAGAGAGTGCGCCACCACTTCCTGTCGTCGTCACTTGGCGGCTGAGCTGCCATTTCCTGTTCGGTTTGGTTCTGTTTGTCACCCCGGGGTTAGCATGTGAGCTGGGTGAGAAGCAAAATCTCTAGGTTTTCTTCTACTCTGAGAAACTAAGAAACTGACTCCATCTGATTTGGTGTGTTTCTTCAACAGCTGGCCAGGGCAGTGCTGGATGGTGCAAGAACCACGAAAGGCGTGCAAATACTAGGAGGATAAACCTGTGCCGTCAATGTACTGCATTGCTGTGTTTGCTGTAAAACACCTAAGCTCCCGCTCTCTTTACGGCATGTAACCAGGAGCTAGGTGCTCTTGAAATATATATCATATACAAGTTGCAGTTAAAGGGAGGATATGGGACATAATGTAAATACTTGTTTTGAGTAGTAAAACTGTAATGCTAAAGTCTGACGCTAAAAAAATGAACGGTCAAGTTAATATAGATACCTCCGTCTTCCCCAAGAAGTCGTCCCGTATGTGAGTTGTCCATAATGAGACAAAAATTTATGTATTTACCCAGTTCGTTCCCGAAAACTGTATCTACATAACGGGGTATCCATATTAACGAGGTCCACATTAATGGGACATCACTGTATTCCTTTTCTCTGTGGATATCAAACATGTGAAATTCCTTAGGCGAGGACCCTAGCCTGGATATAAATTTCAGTGTACCTAGCTCAACAGAGGTTAGCCGTTGTTGAAATAATTTTATATGGGTAGGGTCACGCACATCGCTGGCTATGGTAAGTTCAACAAAGCTTAGTCAATATATGTTCAGACCATCATGTTGCAGGACTGAAGTTAAATGGCAATTTGATGATTCAGCCCACTGGGTTGACTCGGGGCAGAACTAGTTTGGCATTATCGGGGCCTGTTAGTAGTAATACTGCTTTCTCTCTTTTATATACCCATTTATAATTTTATTTTTGCAACTGACATAAGTGCCAGTTTTGTTCTTTAAGTGCAATGGCCTTTTCAAGCATTGTATGATCACTTTCTGTAAGCAGTTTCCTAAATATTCACATTCTTACTTTGCAGGTCAGACTGAGCATCGCTTCAGTGAAAATGTTGATAACAACATGTCACCACTCTGGAAAGAGGGCTAGTCACCAGTCAAGTCAACCTCTGACAGTGTCGGCATTTGTGCTACATTTTATTTACACAAATATAACATTCAGATTAAATGGTATATGGCCACAGCACGGCCAATAGACTTTTTGCCAGATTATTCAGGCACCAAAGTGAATGCTGGGAATGTCAGTATGTGTGCTATTGTCACTCACCTGACCTGTATAAAAGAAATTTATACCAGAACAAGGCGTTGACAAACACACATGCAAATTGCCTTTTGATTTACATTTTTTTCTTTATAACATTAACTCATCCGTGCAGACAGTGCATAAATTTTTGCTTTAAAACTAACTGCTGCAGACACCAGTGTGTACAGCGCATGTAATCACACTCACAGTATGCTCTTCTCTGTTTGAGTGATTTAGCATAATGTCTCTTAAAGGGGCATTACTTTCTTAGAAAACCCGAGGTTACATCCATTTTCCCGACATTTAGCGTTTGCACAGAACAACAGATGGCACTACCAAACCTTGCTGGATGTGGTTGAATGACGAACACCGCGCCACCTGCGATCGATTGGTTCCTGCGTGGTTGAGCGGCCGACCAGTCCCGCTCGTCTATGCGGGAGCCCTTCACTCACGAGTGGTTGACAAGCACCGTCCATCGTTCTATCATATTCAGCAAGGTTCGGTACCGCCATTTTTCGTTTTGCGCCAACGGTAAGTGTCGGGATCTTTGATCACTTTTTTAATACCCAAGTCGTTCGCTCGGGAATGTAATTTCGGTTTTTGTAGGATGCTTAGAGCTCATAGATTGAGTTATGGCAATAAACCGAGTATCTCAATAAGAACTTTAGTGCCCCTTTAAGTGCAATTGTTCCCAATGTTGGCCCTACCTTGACTAGCTGGTCCACTGTGTGCAATCTGTCATCATTTCGTCCTCAGAAACAAAACCAGTGTCATCTGGTGTCCTGTTTTGTGGGCACTAAAAAGCATGGAGCTAGACTTAAACCACGCTTGGTAAAATATGAGGTATTTTCAAGCACAGACAGCACATTTATATTGGCTTTTAGAGCGCAGCTCTTAGGCGCCCGTTTCCGGCTTGAGCGGCGGCGCCGTAATCGCGCGGTGCATTATGGGTAAATTTCTCCGCTAAATTTAGCGGGAAAAATTTTCCGCTGAATATAGTGGAAAAAATTTCTCCGCTAAATTTAGTGGAACAAATTCCCCGCTAAATATAGTAGATAAAATTTCCCCGCTATATTTAGCGGAAAAATCTCACTCGCTAAATTTTGCGGAAAAAATTCCCCGCTAAATTTAGCGGGAAAATTTCCCTGCTAAATTTAGCAAGAAAAACTCTCCGCCAAATGTAGCAGAAAATTTTCCCCTAAATGGGAGGCAAGCAGGAGGAGGAGGATCATAGGCTCCTCTCCGTACCTTCCCCTCCTCCTCAAGAGCTGCCCTCTAATTCGGCATTACAGGGGATTGTAAACGTCTTTCTTTTTTTATGTTGTTGTTGTTTTCTTTGCAGAACCGAATTTTGGGGGCTTTTTGAGATGGCGCATGTGTTTGTGTATGATTATCTGCCTCTTCCAACTTTGCATTTTATCCCTTTGACGAACTGAAAAGTTTACTTTCTGACTTAATATGTGCAAGTGTGTTGTCTCTGTTTTTGGTTTAAGTGCTGCGCAAATAATAGGCCCTTTTCATGTTTACAAACAAGCCATTTCTTGTATCTTAAGCGACTTCTGCCGAGCTTGTTTATGCCACAATTGCTGGACTGCTTAGTTGCTATAGAAACAATGAAGTTGGAAGGTTAGCGACGTCCTTCTGCTGTGCTATTCAACATGTATGGACCAGGTGATCAGTTTCATTATAAGAGTATCCTAAAACATCCATCAAATATCTCGCTGCCCAACCCTTTAGCTTAGCGCCAGGAGAATTGGTGATGAAATATTTTATGTGGGTTTGAAAGAGGGTGGTTATAGTGACAAACTTGACCAAAAGTTTGCTTGGATGCGAAATGCAACAGCATCTCCTTGTGGCATTATTACAGATAGGGTCTACAGAAACTAACTAAATGGAGTTCAATCTACTTTCCCAACAGAGTCTGCCAAGGCAGCGTTCAACGATGAATGGGAGACCACCAACCACGGAGACGGGAGGAGCGTTGTCTCTTTACAGAGGGCTGTGTCGGGGTGGCAGCGGTGGAGGGGGTGCCTAGTGGAGGAAAGACAAACACCAGTGCCACTCCTGCCGCCATTCCAACCACCACAGAAGAACCCCCGGGTAATTCTGGTAAAGGGTTTTACTTGCCATTTTTACGAATTATGGTATGTTTGGCTGGTCGTTTTCCAGCACTCCAATCCTATGAACCGGATCTCTGAGATCCGGGAGCATCTCCAAATCAGAGCTAGAGGAACGACGTGCTGGCCAAATGCTCGGCAAGCTTTTCCGAGCGACACAAGCGCCGACACGGAACCAGATGCCGAGGGCAACTTTTGCAACCGTTCCACTGCAGTGGCGCAAGCGACTGCCCACTACGAAGGGTTTAGCCGTTAACATTTGTCCATCCTGCGCCCGCTCCGCATGCCCGCACAAAAAACAGCAGCTTTCAATGCGGATGTTGGCTTTCACTCCGGTCCCCCGTCAAGAGCCGAGCATCTTCTGTACTCGCTGCACAGCGCAGTAGGATCAGTGCGGTATCCAAACATGGCAGCGTCTCTACGCTAAGCATCTCGTCCTTATCGTGTTGTTTTCTCTTCCAATCTAATAGCAGAAATGGCTTAATTCATGTGACCGGTCCTTTGGCACGCGCTCCTACCGTTCTTACTTCAAAATCAGAACGGCTCACTGCGCTACGAGTCTGAGGGCGGCACAGTCCGACAATCTGGGAGCACTCTGAAAGAACCAGCCAAATACACTTGCCGTAAAGTTTCGAAAGAACGCCCACCCAAAATGAAGAAATAAATGGTGAAAAACATGGGGTGGGCTATCTTTGGCGATGGCACAGCAAAACTAACGAAAATTAATGATAAACACAGGGCACCCGCTACAAACCATGTGACGCGAGAACTGATACTCCAGATTGCGGACACCGCACATTCGCATTTCACAATGCGATAAACATGCGTTAGTTCGCTACAAACTCCTGTGTCATCGGAAAGGATACCGCAGGTTGCAGACGCACCAGATTCATGTTTTACCGTGCGAAGGACCTGCGAAAACCCATTGAGAACTTGCATCCCTCTGGAATAACTACGGTAAATCGCAGACTCAGCAGATTCAAGTTTTATGGTATAATAAATAGGCGGGAGTCCGCTACAAACTTGCCTGTCACGGGAACCGATGTTGCGCGTGCAGATCACGGACAAAAACGCGGGTTTTTTTTCGGAACTTTACGGTATAGCGCCCAACTTTGACCAGCCGAATGGGCATTGGATTTTCAGGGCTCTCCAAAAGGCTAGAAATCGACCAGCCAATTATACTCTTAGTTAACTCAGATACCGGCGTAAAAATGTACTGCAATATCCCGAGAGATAGCCCACCTAAAAGCGAGATCAAATTGGGTGAAAATAAAAAATGAGCTAGTGTGCAATCACTAAAATTTTTAAAAATGACATTTTATATTTTCTGTTTTGCCAAGCTTGTTTTTACATTAAGGGGCGATGGAGCATAGAAAACAGTCCTTCCCAGTTTGCTATGTTCGCTTATCCCCCTCTGTGACGCAGTAACGCCAATTCTGCCAATGTCACCATGGCCCAGACGCATGCAGTTACTAGAGTTGGGCTATATTTCCGCGTCTTTTAAAAAATAGCAAATCATACCAAAAATATGGGTAGGTTATCTCTCAAGGGTGGGGCGTCTCAAGATATTACGGTATGTCGAAAACCCTGTAAATTATTGTCGATCCGCACTCTTAATGCTAAGTCACACATTTATGTTTGAGTGTGGTCAATATGTATCGTGCTCGCTCGAGGACAGCCTATGACGAGAGAAAATACTGGCACACTGACGCCATCTATCAGGTAACGCAAGAACACTTCAGATGTGCACAAACAGTGTGCTTCTGTTAAAACGATAGCTTTACGGGCGACACAGCAGAGATTTTGGCTTAGTTGCCGCACGCCTGAAAAAGGGAAAACCCTTCTCTCCCTTCTTGCCATGAGGAGAGGGAAGTTGGGGACGTCCTGCCGGCCATGCCTTGTGAGGAAAGCAGAGGCCAGTCTAGGTGTCCCGCCAATAATTGCGCGTCGCAGGGAGGATATCCGTGCAACAGGCACAAGTCTGGCGTGAGAAAACGTGGATAGTGAGAGACGAAAAAACCATGCGGGCACACTGTTGCACTGGTAGCCTTGTCCCTGCTGCCTTCATGGTAACTTTAGCGCTTTGTCGTGTTTCCCACAAGCTCCAAGTCTTTAAATATTAAATGATTTAATGGTTTTCAATGAGGCTCATCAAGTTTCATTACATAGAACTGTGTTTCTTTTCAACAATTAAAACATTGATTAACATATTTTAATTAATTATTCGACTGTTCATTACTATTAGCCTCCTATACTATGTCTGCCTGGCCGTATAGCTCACCTGCACGAACTGCATTAGTGTAACTTTTACTGCCCTTTTTTTAAAGAAATTTGTTAAGCTTATAAAGAAACACTATAATTTGGGCAAAGTTGTAAGTGACCATTTCTGATGATAGTGCATAAGTTTGATGTTGCAAATACTGTACAAACTTCAGTCTAGCTGTAAGACAATCGGAAGTGTTTCCTTTGCTACCTGATATGTGGCACAAGTGCACCAATCAGTATCTTCCATATAAGCGGTTACAAGTAAGTACAACAAACTCAATCACACTTGAATGCCAATATCTAAACCACCCTTTAAATTATAACTTAGAGAACAAATGTCTTCTTTGGCGGAAGCAGTTCTTGAATGCCATCGACTAATCTGCATTCAGAAAAGGTGAACATTCCTTTAATCTAACACAATCTGTCGTGTCACCCCAACAGGTTGTTCCAAGGCGGGCTCTCGCACTGAAATGGGGAGTTTGGTCTGCGAGAGAAGCAAGGGCAACCTTTCTGCTCAAGAGGACAGGCTGTTTGTGCCGCAGTGGAAGAGGGTTCAACTGGAAAATCAGCACCGATGCCGCTTCTGCCCTTACTCCAGCCGCTACGCGGCGTCCGTCACCGTTCACGAAAGGATTCACACGGGCGAAAAGCCGTTCAGGTGCAGGAGTTGCCAGAAGGCGTTTGTGGGAAGGGGCGACTTGGTACGTCACGAGAGAACTCACACGGGAGAGCGGCCATACTTGTGCGACGTCTGCGGAAGGGGGTTTACGCAGAAGTGGAATTTAGATGTCCATCGGAAGAGGTACTACCACTAGCAATAGATGCGCACGGTGTGCTAACGGCAGAGAAGGTTTGAACAGAGGACTTGTTCCGAACTCTGCTGTGTGTTCCCACCTGCCAATGAACCTGTGGATTTTACATTTGTGAGAAACGATGCTTCCATGGTGTTAGATATTTAATGTGTTTTGTTTCGGACATATTTATTTTGTAAGATAAAGGAAAGGAAAGGCCCCCAACAACAACGAAAATGGTGAGTAGAAAGCACACGAATTGTACATCCTTTTTATTTATAAACATTTAACTGTTGCAAGTGGTGCCTCGAGGTAATTTGCACTGCCACTTCTGTTCTTCACACATTAGAGTACTGGTTCGAACCCTGTGTTCCCGCGTGATTCAACCTAGAGGAGTATTTCGAAGCTTGATGTTTGTGCTCAAAGCACGATGCAACAAACCAACATATTTTTCGTTTATCTTTACTAGAATATGCTTCTATGAAGTGCTTCTGTGCTCGATGGCCATGAAATTACCATGGGACGACATTCACCATTATCAGTGATTGATGCAATCTACATAAGATGTATTTTTTGCTCCTCATTTTATCAGATTGTGCTTTGCTCGCTGGCTGGTTGAGTAAGCCTACAGGGAATGAGACTATCGCTCTTGCTTTCGCTAGTGCACGAAGAGGATCCATGTTTCTAATTTTTATGTCCAGTTTAAAATAAGTTAGCCCAGAATGTGGCCCTGAAGCTGACATTTATTAGAAACGTACGACTGATGCTCGCTGTCTGTTTGCTGCCACACAGACGTGTACACATATTGGTTCCACCATGAGCCACATCCGGTGGCACCACCTTGTCGCACACTTCCCTAAGCGGACGGAACGGAAAAATTCCTGTTTCACAGCGGGCCTATCGAACCTTCCGTGTATATTCATAGGTAGACCCTGCATAAGCGTGATCCTTCCCAATCTGACTTGAATATTGACTGTCACGCTTGTTAGATATGTAAACATTGTACATGGCAATTGTGCTTGTAGCATAGTGAAAAAAGGTTTGTGGCACTAATGTGTTCCTGCTTTATTCTGTAGCAGCTAGCATAAATTTGATTTTGCATGTGGTCCAAAACAGCACGAGGCAGGCTTTAAAAACATGCGTCCTAGCATGCTCGCTAAAACTGAACTGGGCTGTTCCTTGCTATATATGGCGTTTTATTTTGGCTTGTTTCTTGACGAGCGTGCAAATTGTGTCATTGATGTGGTCCAGTTGAAGACTTTTCACACGGGACACTCCTTGTGCCACGCACTGCATTTGCTAACAGAAGCAAAGATTTTTTCCTCTGCTTCCGGCTCTGTTTGGGACGATTTCTGTTGGGAGGAAAGACCCTCTGCTTGCATCCTGGAACAAAGCCTCGAATCGTGCTCATGACATAAGGGAAAACGTAGCCTCTCGCATACTCTGCTGACTGTCAGTCAAGGCCGCCGCTGCTGTAGTCGGGCCCCAACCTCCCAAAAATAAGAAAGGGGAGGAGGTAAAGGGAAAGTCACGCCGTTTTGTGCACGTCAGCGGGTTGCATGTCTTCGCTGAAAACGTGCACGCTTCGAAACAATTAACTTTTTTTACAAGTTAATTTGAGAGCGTTGTTATAATGAATACTTAAAAACGAAAGTATAAGAAAAATGAAAGATGTTTACAAATCTTTGTAATGCAAAACTAGGGTGCATCATCTTGAGGACGAGGAGGGGAAGGTATGCCGCCCCTTTTCCTCCGTACCCTCCCTGCCTCCTCTTCTCCTGCTGCTGAATTTGTTCATGGGTGACGTTACACGAAGTCGTGACGTCATTTTCCCCTTAAATATAGCGGGGAAACTGAATTGGTGGTGAGGTCATGCGACATCAATATCCCAGCTAATTTTGGCGGGGAACTTAACCCGCTAAATTTAGCGGGAAAATTTTTCCGCTAAATTTTGCGAGAAAATTGCTCCGCTAACTTGAGCGAGAAAGTTTCCAGCTAAATTTAGTGGACACATTTCCCTGCTAAATTTAGCAAGAAAATTTCCTCGCTAACTTTAGTGGGGATACGTCCCATAATGCAACGTGCGCGGTTATGCTGACGCCGCTCAACCTGGAAACGGGCACCTAAGAGCTGCGCTCTAAAACATAAAAAACGTACACGGACGACCACACTTTTTCAGATAGTAATGTTTAATTCTGGTGACAAAACTTCATGCTTTACTCGAAAATTTTACTCAGATAAAAGGAAGGAAAAGAGAGGGGGATTGGGAACGGGAAACTGAACAAAAGGGGTGGGGGAAGAAGTGAAGCACTGTGTCATGGTGACATCCGTTCTTTCTGAGTTCCGTGATTTTTCCAGCTCTTGCCTAAGAAATTCTATTCCTCATCTAGATAATGTTAGAGAAGCCAGTGAGACTTTGTTTCTTGCGTTCTTGATCAGGAGAGCCTCAATGATTTCTCGTCCCTAGCGTTGACGGTGAGCTCTTTTGATTTTCGTCGAGCCAAAATCGGTACCGCATCCAATACAATCTTTTGCATATGCTGCGATAGGGTTGTGGGGTACTTGGCTCTCAAAGTTGCCTCGTTGTGATGCTCACGAAGCCGATCATTGATTCACTGGCCTGTTTGACCGTTGTACTCGGTTCCGCATTTGAGGGGTACCGAGTATACTTTTTAACCTCACACTCTCTAAATTGAGTGGTGCATTTGACCCCGCAAGGCGGCTTGGATTCCCTTCCTTCTCATGCAAGTTCAAACTGGCGAGCCTGTGTTGCATGATTAGCCAAAGGGAATCCAAGCCGCCTTGCGAGAAGAAACACACCACCCAATTTAGAGAGTGTGGGGCAGAAAAAGTATACTCGGTACCCTTCTAATGCGGAGCTGAGTACATTGGTGAAACAGGCTGGTGCATTAATGATCGGCTTTGCAAGCATCACAGCGAGGCAACTTCGAGAGCCGAGTACCCCACGCAGTCTATCACGGCACACACGAAAGATTGTTTCAGATGTGCTCTGTTTTGGCTGCACGAAAAACAAAGGAGCTCACTGTCAATGCTATGGACGCCAAATCATTGAGGCTTTCATCATCGAGAATGCATGAAACAATGTCTCAACAGCTTCTTTAACATTATCAAGACAGGAAATAGAATTTCTCAAGGCCGGTTCAGACACTTGCGTTTGAGTGCGTTTTACTGCGTTGCGGCGAGAACCGAAAGCGAGTCACCGGCACATCTGTGCTTCGTATGGAGCGTGGAATCCAATTCAAGGAATCTTCTTGGCACGCGATATAAGCAGCAGGGATGTCCTGGTGTCTCGCTGCCGCAACGCAGATCAAACGCAGTCAAACGCAACTGTGTGAACCGGGCTTTAGTCCAAAGCTGGAAAAATCATGGAACTTAGTCTAGAAGGAAGAGATGTCACCATGACACAGCGATTCACCCTCCTCCCCCACCCCTTCCCTTCGGTTTCCCAGACCCATTCCCCCTCTCCTTTTCTCCCCCTTACCTGCATAAAAATTTCGAGTAGCGCATGAATTTTTGTCGACAGAATTAAACCTTGTTGCTATTTGAAATAGTATGGTCATCCGCGTGTACGTCTTTTATATTTTAATTCTTTCATTTTTAAATATTTTTTTAAAAATGTGCACTTTTTATTTTGCTATGCACGGCGCAAGTTATGTTTTAAGAATTACCTGGTCTAATTGCTTTATAAATATTGAATTCTTGGCTTTCTAGTTTGAGTGCTTATGAATCTTTGTATACCCTGGTACACAACAAACTAAACAAAGAAGTGAAAATAAGCTTTGCCTCCCGACAGGCTCCTGTGAATGGAGAATCTGTCAAAATGGACGCTCGTCTCGGGAGCGTTCGGTACCATGTCACATGATATAGCATGTGACATGACTTGGCCGATATGACACCGTGAATCATGTGACCAGGTCACATCACGTCAGCAAAATTTAGCAGGCTTCAGGGCACCATGGTGTCATATGATGTTGGAGGTATGCTCTGCTGATGTTTAATCTTGTTTTTCAGAATCATTCAGGAGTCAAAATATAGATTCTGTGTGAATAAATTCACCTCAACTTGAAGTTCCAATAGATTAAAATTTTCTGCATTGGTTTTCAGTTTTTTTTTATAGCAGTTTTGTTCCGGATGTTTGGTGATTGTACACTTGTTTGTGTACACTCTTATTTCTTTGCCACTATTAAATTTGCCTGTTGAATGAACTTATCAGACTTGCTTACTGGGCATGCACACTTTTCTTCAGCTTCACTTGCCATTTACTGTGCAGTGACATGTAGTTTAGTGCACGAGGTCCTATATGTAGGACTACGTGATTTCGGACAAATATAAAAAAAAAATCTGAAAAACACTCGTCGGGAAATTTTCCGTCAATTCGGATTTTTCCAGAAAACTGAATTTCAAGGTCAACTACAATATAAAAAGCAAAAAAAGGCTGTTTAACAAATTAACTTCATAAGAGCACAGTGTCAGTAGTCCTGAAGAGATGCCAATTCAGTTTCCTTTGGAATTGGAACTACTGACAAAAGGGGTTGCCGTTTTAGCACGTCGAGGTTCCTACAGGACAACGGGTAAAATAAACTGAACTTAAAAGATTCGGGTATCTAACAATAATTAACTCTGATAAAACCCGAATTTTATGCAAAAAATAAACTCAGAAAAACTCTTTCCGAATTTCGCGAGAATTAAACTCCGAAAACACGGAATCGTATACCTATAAGTTAGCATGTAATAAACAAAAAACTATCCATATAAAGTTTGACCTGTCTGCCCCAACAGCTCACCAAGCCAGCCTCTGGCATGGGGGGAGTGTGTCAACTAGGAAAACGGGAATAGTATTTGCAAAAAATATGGTTTGTGCTGGTAGCACTGAAGATGTCCAGAGAGGACGAACTGCAGTGCTGGTTCTACTTTGTAGTGAATTTTGTTGCCGCCTAACTAATTGATGTTCAGAAAAATGTTAGTAACTGTTCTGACCAATCCACTTTGTCACGTTGCCCCAACAGGTCGGCCCGAGGAAAACTCTGGTGACAAAGCGGCGAACAGCCAGGGCGACCAACAACGGGACAAGTACCAGTGCCGCTTCTGCCCTTACTCCAGCTATGACAAAATGTCTGTTGCCCTCCACAAAGCAACCCACATAGGCAGCAAGTTCTTCAGCTGCCACGTCTGCCAGAGAGTGTTCACAAAGAAGTATTCCTTGCAAAACCACGAAAGGATTCACACGGGTGAAAAGCCCTTCAGGTGCCAGTTCTGCCAAAAAACATTCACGGAGAAGGGCACCTTGACAACTCACGAGAGGGTCCACACAGGGGAAAAACCGCTCAAGTGTGGCATCTGCGGAGCTGCGTTTGCGTGGAGATCTGGCTTAATTAATCACAAGCGGCTTCACAAAGACGGTCAAGACACACTGGTGCTTGACTTGTGGGAGGGTGTTCTTGGAGAGCAACCATTTCAATGAGCACCAAAAGAGGAGTCACATGTGAGGTCACAAGATGTGTTTTACGAAGGTATGGACAGAAAATTTGTTTAAATATCCATTGTTTGTTCTGTGACTGCCGACTGACTGTGGCCGCAGTGTTTGTGAAAGGTAGCTGCATCCGTCGGGTTAGATGTTTGCGGCGTTGCAATACTACAATGTTACTTTAAGACGGGGAAAACTCCCTGCTCTGTTTCTGCCTAATATGACTGGAAGAAACCCAGCAATAATTTCCCTTATCGTTTTTATACATTGTACAGTTGTTGCAGTCTGAGCCTCGGTACTGTCATAGCTTCTCGGCTACAAATGAGCAGGACGGCTTCCTAGACCGAGAGATTTATTTCGGGAATACGTTTGAGTTTCACTTGGACAACTGAGATGACCTTCTGCTGTCACTGGATCAGGATAATGGGGCTTCAGTTGAAGGTAAAAGAGAAACCTTTATGTAGATTGGTGCAGCTTGACCCCACATAATTGGAATCCCTACAAATTTCTTGATTTCAGCAGTTGCAAATACATGCCTGTTGCTTGTACATTGGTTCATTATAGAACATTTGGTACAGTTTATGTGTTTGTCTAATTTAGTTTTATTTAAGTTATTGCATAGAATAAAACTTTTTACATATGTTCTGATCATGTACAGAGACATACTGGAAGGGTTGAAGTTTTGCTAATGACCTTGTAGCCCTCAAGATGAAACTTGGAGGAACTGTCTTTTTTGCCTTACCCACATGTGCTAGTTATGCATGTTTGATGTTAAGGCTGAGAAATTCTGTTCAGTGTGGCCAATTTGTCTAGCCAAAGATACTGCAGGAGGGGAACGCACAATAAACATTGCTTCAACACATTGTTTTCTTCTAAATCATTTACAGTATGTTGCACTGATAAGAATGTGCAAAATGCATATTGATTATTTATTTCTGAAAGTTCTATCTTGGCAACAAGAAGTTTACACTAAATTCATTGTTTCTGTTTTGGTAGGTTTCTTTTTATGGGCTTAAACTGGATGCGGTGTCCGATAGATATTTCATGTTTTCTTTTTATAGGCAACCGGTTCTGCCCAAGTTCTATGCATGTGCAGATACTGAAGCAGTTGCATATCAGTGAATGCAGCGCTGATACATTATGCCTTTTGTAGGCAACACCAGGCTCTGTGCATGTCCACTCTGTTCTTGGCTCATGTCATCGTTACACACTTCTTATAAAATGACATCATTGAACAGAAGGTGGAATGCTGCCAAATTTTTCTCATTTGGATTGCTGCATTGTATAATCAAAATATCACCATAATGTCACGATAGTGCACACAGATGGTCATTATCCTTGAATTTGACATTTAGTAAAACAACATATAATTGCAGTGCTAAATTTATGTCTGAATCACTTTGAAAAGACAGGGCATGTCTATTCTGGTTGAGCTCAACTAGAGCACAAATGATCAACAAGGACTTGTGGAAACAATGAAAATTGTGGCAAACAGAAAATAGAGTTGGTACTGTTCTACTTTGGGCACATAAAAGTTTACATTCTCACACAATCAGAGATGCAAAGTTTATTATTATGCTATGGGTGTGACACCTCAGTGGTAACGACCATTTAAGAAGATATCGGACACAAAAGAAAAAGAAATTCCAAAGATACCTTTTTATTGATTTGTGAAGGTACATATGGCTCCCATTGATCTGCATACTTTCTTAAATCTCACCCTTGAAACAATAGGGACTGCACTCTTCCTAAATTCATGAAAAAGGGGCATTCAAAATCAGTCAAACCTTTTTTTGTGTGGTGAGCTAAACCTCGATGTAAACTCCTTGCACACTAAACCGGTATAAGCCTCTTGTTTGCGCATGCTAGTCGTGAGTTCAAGAAAAATATTTAACAGATGCACCTTTCTTTTCTTACTACCCATATTACTCTTTTTTTCTCGCTTAGATCCAGCCATGTACCAAGAAGTGCCGTGAGAGTTAAATACAACCATGTACCAAGAAGTGCCTTGAGAGTTTACTCCTAAAATGTTGATTTTTGAGCATTATAAGCATTGTCTTGAAGGGTTTTCTTCAGGCATAAGGATGCATACAACAAAAGGCAAGATATTACAGATGTCGGTGAAGTCCCCCGAGATAATTGTATACTGAGAGTTTGCCTCAAAATTTTGCCCAAGGTGGTAAATTTGAGTATTTCAGATTGTCTCCCTACCATATTGATATGGGCAAGTAATGTACCGAGGTGCTGTCCCCTCGGATTAAACAACGACCGATTATATTTTGAGTTTTAGGTTTTCAGATAAAACAAGGAAATTTTCAAGAACACTCTTTGGTAGGTTTGAATTTATCTGAAACACCCTAATATTCAAGATTTGTGTACATGATGCTTTTTATACATTTTTGTGGATGTTATCTCCTATTCAAAAGTGTGGAGAGATGGGGATATAACAAGATTAAATACGAACTTTTTCATAATTGAGAATTGAACAAAGGTAAACCTCAATAAACACCAAATTTCATATAAAAATAAGCTCCAGAAATCGAAGGCCGAATAGTGTATTTTGAGTTCTAAGCAAATAGTGTTTTGACCGAATATTTGTGAATTGAATAGTTTCTCCAAGCCTTTTCACTACTGTTGCACCATGCTTAAAAGAAACCCAGCTTAACTCGCGAAGGTTGTTCTCCAAAGTTCCACTTGTTCATTTATAAGCTGATCTTAACCTCAGAAAGTCCAGTGCCTAAGGATGGCAAGTGATTGATGGGTTAGACATACAATTAAACCCGTAGAGAAATTGAGTGGATTTCCAAATCTTGCTGTATGCAAATATTCTTTCTTCAATCTCAAATTTAAAAAGAAAACTAAAACAATTACGAATGATGAACGCAGGTTCAAGGTATCTCTCCTAGCATAAAAGTACTTGTGCATATCTGTCACCTTAATTTTGAAAATTTTACAGCAATGTAGACATCAACATTAACAGTTTTCGTTTGTTTTTGAATACAGCAGGCGCGCGCGTGCACCATTCCGCTGGATGCTGCACTGGTAAAAGTATGAACATCGCAATTGCGATGTTCATACTCTTACCAATGCTGATCGCGGCGGTTTACTCCGTTGAGTGCGCATTTTACCGAGCACCGGTGCACTGTGGCGAAGCAACACCCGCGGAGCTCGCTCCCGCTGGTCTTGCTTCTCCGCAGTGCACTGGTGCTCGGTAAGAAGCGCTCTGAACGGTGCTAAACCGCCGCGATCTACGCTTCGAAAAATATGAATATTACAGTTCATCTTGAAGCGAATATTAAATAGTGTAATATTAGAAACTACTACTTGAAATATCAAATATTTGCTCAACACCACCAGTCAGCAATTTTTCGAGGCAGATTAACTTCCCACTGACAAACACCGGTACCACTAATTTTACTTTTTATCCCTCGACCAACAAAATACCAATGTCTGAATACGGGGTAACCAATGTTTCTGGCACTGTCCTTAAAAATTTGGGTTTCAGTCTATAACTAGGGTTGTGTTTTCGGTACATACCGATAACCCCAGGAAGCAACCACAGAGCTGTTTTTTTTGTAAAATCAGAAAAACCGTAAAACCCCCAGTTTGTCCTTGAATGAGAAAAGAACCCAAGCTTCATGGGGTAAAAATGTTAACGTACCGTTTTATTTTTGTTGACCTAAAACATGGCCTGCACTGAACGGTCCACAGGGCTGCAATCTTCTTCAGGCGCCATAACTTCATCTCACTTTCTCCTCTTATCGATGTAGGGTCGTTTTCCAACTACTGGGTCACGCATATGTTCCTTAGAGATTGAAAAATCCCACTAGTGTCCTGTTTCCTTCATCGTAAGCCCGAGATATACCAAACCTGAGGGGGAAATTAAACCTAGAAAAAACACCCCCAAATTCAAAGAAAATGCAATCTCTCCTCAATCTTCATTGATTTTCTCTTTTCTCCCAGAGAAAAAACCACCCCGAAAATGTGGAAGCCTATCATAATCGCATCATCACCAAAGAAAATTTCCAAGCCCATGTTGAACCAACCAAGACGTTCCGCCAAGTCAGCTTCAAGCTCACCAATGCAAAACAGCGAAGTTTTATGCAGTGATGTGATTGGTTTGAGTCATTTCGGAGCAGCAAAAACCACAGTTGGCGCACGAGCAGGCTCTTCGTTCCATTGTGAATACTATTTCAATACTCACGTGCTGACCTGTTCAAATAAAAAAATAAAAAAAACTGTCCTTCGTGTTTGCCTTTCTATTTCTGTGCCTACAACATTTTAGCATCTACTATGAAACAAGTAATCAAATTTCAAAGGTGATTTAGGTCTGCACATCAGTGACATCTTACATGTGGAAAGTTATGATGGTGGAAAGTCAGCATGCGGAGGATAAATATGCCATAACAATACACCTAAACTTATTAATGGAATTCCCAAGCTTTCCTTCCACTCCTAAGTCAATTTAATTTCAATTTCAACTTTATTGGCTGCATCCACGAACAGTCGGGGGCCTATTTAGAAATGTTACCTAAGCATAAAGGTAAATTATGGTGCAGCCCAGCTACACCTAATTCCTGTGATTAATCAACCCTTTCCCAATACCGAAGTTCAAAATTGATAATGCGTCCAACTTGTCAGAATGTTACACTCTATCGTATAAACTAACTACAATTTTATTGTACAAAATTTACTGCCTCAGATATGTTTTCAGGCAGCATTCACCAACTTCAAATATATTTATATTTTACTGTGAATATTTCTAACTTTAAATAATAATAATAATGCACGACTTACGATCTGCAATTCCACCCTGGGAGCGTTTTACCCCTCAACACAAGGCTGCGCTGCAACAAAACCATATACACAAATCGCAAATATTACTTTGCGTGCACAGCTTCTCTGCAGTGCACCAGTGTGCCGGGAGAAGCGCACTTAACGAAGCTAATTAAACCGCCCGAACACACCACAAACAATTAGAAATATCCCAGAACTTCCGAGGACTGTGTCGCGTTTGATGCGAAGATCACATCAAATCTCACGTTATTTACAGCGGTAAACAGAAGTGTTGAAAATTCTGTGCAAGCTTACCATAACAATCTGGCAGTGTAGCGACGACTGATCTCTTTCTGCTTTGATAAAATTAAATTAGCTTTAGGCGCAGCGTTGGCGGAAATTAGCCGCATTTTGGTGAAACGTAGCAGGATGTAGCAGGGCAAGCACCTTGGTGCAATTTCAATCAGCAATCGCATCATCATTGATGCGCACGTACCAACGCAAAGCTCGATGCAACAAATTGGGAAACCTCCAAAGGATTTGCGACTTCTGAATGTTCTAAAAACTCTCTACTTTGAACAGCAAAAGTGTGATGTGAATCCAAAGGCAAACACAATCTAGAAGCTATCTTACGTTTTAAACATTTGCATGTCCTTACTGATCAGCACACACAAAAGGGAGTCTCCTTAAACCAGACGTCTTTACTAATTAAACAATTTTGAAGCTTGTAAATCAATTGTCGGAACTCTGAGATTAAAAAGTGGAAACAGCGCAAAAAAAAATTGGCAAAGGAAGAGTAAAGAAGTGCACAGACAAAGCGCTGTCTGTACACTTCTTTTACTCGTCCTTTGTAAACTTTTTCCACCGTTTCCATTTTTGAAGATGAACCAACTCACCGCCTTACTATCCTCTTTTTCTCACGAGCGGCGTAAGCACTGTTGAAGGCATGAGAGTTTCGGCGCAGTTCTGCAATATGCCCTATTTGCACTATGCCTCTAGAAGTCTCGAGATGAATAGCAATATCGAACTTGGAGCACATCCTCCTAGTGTCAACTGTGGCAGTCTCGAAATTGTACTCAATTATGCCACAGTAATCTAGAGTCCTCATGAGGCTCACCTTATTAATGACTTAGAGGAGCAAAAGCAAGCTACTCATTTCATCCCATCATCATACAACCATTTCATGAGCATTTCTGTGCAGAAACCTCTACAAACACCCTTTTATCAGCCAGTGAGTGCACAAAGCTTCTTCCACTCACAGAAGGGACAAATGATTGAAGGGTAAGGTGCCATTTCTCTGCACTCTAGTAGTGGTGCTCTAATAATGTATAATTGAAAAAGTAAGGACAACTGCTGACAGTCAGTTACACAGGCCACATATTCTTTTTTAATTTTCAGAGACTGAACATTTCATACGGAGTGAAGCGACCCATTGTGGCGTGATTTCATTGATTCCACAGTCGCAGGTTACAGTGAGCACAAGACGCATCGTGATGAACGGTTTCAACAACTGGATCAAGGGCATACTAAATAAGTCCAAACAACAACATTAGCACATCTCAAAATGTGCCGAGTGAGGTAGGCCCATTGTTGTGAGACACTACCATTTCCATGGTGACCATGGAAATGGCGCTGTCTCACAACCATGGACCCTGGTCAGTTCCCGTAACCAGAGCCTGCATAAACAAGAATGCACGTCGAGATTGGCACTATTACAAACATTCTATCGTAAAGAGTGAACAGTGATTGACGAGGTCAATGTGAATGGTGTGCATACCAAAACATCTCTGCAGGTTTAAGTCCTAAAACGTATCCCAGTTCATGAGGCAGGTGATGACCTCATCCAACAAGTGGAGCCCTTGCAAACAAGGATGCACGCAAAGTGGCACGATTTAAAATATCCTTCGGTGAAGAGTGAAAAAGTGATTACTGAGTGGAACGTGATAAGTACCCCAATTCACGAGGCATCGTCGAGGCAAATGAGATGACCGGTTTTGATAACCGGAGCCCGTGCAAACGAGAACATACAAAGATATTGGCAAGACTGAAAATACCCTATGGTGAAGAGGATCGATGAGCACAATGTGAAAGCGCGCACGCCAAACAATTGTGACAGACTCGAGTCCTAAAAGGCATCTCCGTTCAGGAGAGCGTCGTCGAGGCATGCAGCGAGCAAAGCCTTGTCCTGCAGCACGTACACCACCTCCTGCTCGTCGATCTGCAGAGCGACCTTGCACAGACGCTGCTCCCTGTGCCTCTTCACTCGGATCAGTCCCTCGACTCGAGCAGGGTGCAGAGCGACTGGCAGTCCATCTGATCCGTCGCACACTGCTGCTTCCGGCAGATACGCCCGTAAGCCTCCTGCAGCCCACCCAGCCCCACGTCCCGCTGCTTCCTCTTCTTCAGCGTCGCGACCAGCGCGCACAGCAGCAGCTTCTGCTGGAGAGGAAGCGTGGCGTGCAGGTCGCGGCCACCCGTCGCGCGGGACCCCAGCACTTCGGCGAGCACGCGCGCCATCTGCGCCACGTCGACCGCCCGGAGGGACGGCGGCTTCTTCGGCGAGCCGGGGTTGTAGCCGTGTTGAGGACGCGGCACCAGGAGTTGCTGCGCCCTGCTGCTGCGTTCGACGAGCTCCACCGCCCGTCGACAGGCGTCGAGGGCCTTTCTGACGTCTCCTGTGCACGCGGCGATTTTGCGGGCGCAGAACTCGACGGCCTGCGGGTGGACGACCGCCGCGCAGTCCTGTAGGCGGTCGGCCAGGATGGCCGCAATCTCGTTCCTTCGAGTAGGGCGCAAAGTGGAGTAGGTCGGGCCTGCTCCCGCAAGCCTGCAGGTGCGGGAGGGTGCGATCTGTCAGGTCCAATGCGTTCGCAATGCCAAAGAGGACTGCTCGAGAGCCCTTGAGTTGGGGGAGCTCGAACAGCGAGTAGAGCACGGCCTGGTTCTTGCTGTCCAGCTGGTCGACTTCGTCCAGGACGATCACCACAGGACGTCCCTTATCACCGATTCTTGCAGGATGGCGTCCAGGTGGCCGCTACCTTTGACGGGCACTCCCAGGCCACTCAGGATCTTCTCGTAGATGGAAGCGCTGGTTTTGAGCGACATGCAGTTGACAAACAGACACTCAAACTTGTGCGTTGCTTTGACGGCTTCGAGGACCCGAGAGAGGCAGGCGGTCTTGCCTGTGCCGGGGCCCCCGAAATGTACATGCTGGCGGAGGAGCCGGCTTCCAAGTGCCGCCTCAGGAACGACCCTATCAGGTCGACCTCCTTCTGCCGGCCTACGATCGTGACCTCACGCTCGGCCGTGAGGGTCCGCTTGGCCTTTGGTACAGGGACGTGTCCGCTTTGGCGAGGCACAGCAAGGTGGCGCCACTGACCGGGGCATCGGGCTGCTGACGCGGCACGCGTCCGCCTTTGCTGGGTTCGGGGTCGGACTCCTCGTCGCACGAGAAGAGTTTTTTGTTCACGCGCCGGTATTTTTCCTGCCTCGAATCGGTTTCGTCGGGGGCCTTACCCGGTGTACCTGGCTTGTTCGGGGGCGCATCTTGTCTCGGACAGTCAGACCCGCGGTGGTCGTCACCGTCGTCGTCATCGGTCGACGACTTCCGAGGACTGGGCCTCTTTGTCGCACGGCGGGGGCCCGTTGCCGCGAGTCGTTCTCGTCACACACGGACGTCGACAGCACTTTCTTGCAGCTCCGAGTTTTCCCGTCTCAGATGGGCCGCTTTCCGTACGGGAAGGCGTAGAACAGACTGGGTGGAAGGCATCTTGATCGTTCGAAACAACGGCGTCGGGGTTTCTTCGGTCCGGGCAGATTTTTCGCGCGCCGTTAAGATACCGGGCGTGTGTTGCTTGGTGCCTTGATCGTGGCGTGAAACATGTCCAGGGAATTCTCCTAAGCTTGCGGTACGAGTTGGCGTACGTACGTACTCACAGATGAGGCGGGAAAACCACGCGGCGTATGCCGGTCAATGCAGTCACGTAGAAGCAGCTGTTTTGGCGGGATCTGTCCTGCTCGCTTTCCCGCCATAAACTAGCGTCAGTGCGTCGCTAGGGGCGCCATCATGCTAAACTGAACCGCCGCAAAATGTGGATACATTATCTGTAAATTTGACTCTTAATAAGCCAAATCGCTTTTACAAGTTAATTTCTCCAGAAATAAAACTTTTAACAAGTTTAATTTGATTTAGCTAAGCTTAGAAACCACGTTGACTACGCTAGCAACGCTGTAGCTATACTTGCCATAGCAAATAGTTTCGTTTTTACTTTGTTTACGACGCGTATCTCCCGCCGTCGTGATGTAAACGTGTAAACCGTGTGATGTAAACAAGGTGCACATTCGTCCGCTTTCAGATTACCCGCATTTTCACCGTGCACTGCCATGGGAACAGGGATGGTGGACTTTGCCTAGGTGCATAAGAGTAGAACCAGAAGTTCCGTAATGACTGTTGGGCTCGGTTTGCATGGAGGCCGAGCTTTCCCGTGTGCGCACTCGCACTAACTTTGTTCGCCGTACCGACTTTGATCCTGCTACTGTCAACCGCTGGGAGTGTTTCTTTTGACTCCTTCGAGGCTTGGGCATGGCTTGGACAGCTACAGCTGCTCGATGTTGGTCGCGCTTCACAGTCATCTCGACGAAGTTCTGTTGCTGGCTGGGCTGCGCTCTGCCCGTGTGTACGACGCGTCGAACGTCACCATAATCTCTAGTTTCCGTCCTATCGATCTTGGGAGCCTTACCAAAGATTTCAGCGAAGGAATTTCCGTGAGTAACAACCTTTCATACGTATTCATTGTAAACGCTCAGTGTCCCCCCCCCCCCCTCCCCTCCCCTTTGTTTTGTATATCTAACTGCCTTCCCCTTCTGCTTAAGAGGCACTGTAAACCTTTCGGTATGGGCGTAACGCCTAATACAGTGACCCAACTCTCCAGAGTTAATAAAGAAACAAGCAAACAAACAATAAATATGGTTTCAAAAGAGCATTTCTGAAAGAGCGATGCTAGTTCTTGGTTTTATTCAGCGACCTAGCTAGACCCTAGCATGTTTATGAACAGGACTCCCGCATATACAGACGCGTGATCCAATGTGTAGCTGTTATTTAGGCCACAAACGAACACAGGTGTCAACCAAAATACTCAGTATATGACTCACTCAGACTTTGCAAACATCTTTGTGCTACCCATTCCATTAAACTTTTATCTTTGACGCCACTAGTCTACCACTTGTGGATACAATACAGCATACTCTTCGACATAATTTGGCAAACCTCTGAGATTGGGGAAAAGACGAAGGACAACACAGTACAAATTAAGTCTGCTGTACGAGATCAAATACTCTTTGAGCCCACTTGCTCTGCAAAAATCAGTTTCTCAACCTTTCGCTTTGCGATTTGGTTGATTTAGGAGGTCAACTAAGTTTCCTAGAAACTAAGGTTGACCTCATAAATCAACAGAAGATATGCTATGATCCAGCTGGGAAAACAATTCGGCAAACACCACCTATCACAAATCCATGGTGCATTGCTGCAGAGGGCATCACTGGTACAACTCCAGAAAACTGCAGCCACAGAACTAATTATCTGCAGCAATAACATAGCCAGAATATTTCTTTTTTGGGGTTTTCTTTTTCTTTGGGGGAGGGGAGGGGGCAGGAGGTGGCTGGGATGTTTATTACTTGGGGTGCGGAAGGGGGTGTGGTAGGTGAGGGAGGTCAAAATGTGTATACTATAGGGTCAGCTGGATTTCGGGGAGGCTGAAACCTCATAAAGGCTATGCCACTGATCTGCAGCATTAACTATATTTTCATTCATTAGTAAACTACCCTGATAGTCATAAAACCTTTAGCAACTATAGTTGCTCGCAGGATGAGAGCGACGGGGCGTCTCTTTCGGAGTTTCAGCATGTGGTTGTTGCCTTCCGCTGTGCTTTCTGCACACGCACGCTCGAATCTCGCGAGAGAGTGTAATTAAAGGTAGGAAGCTTGTGCTGGAGGCATGACCACTGTAATTCTTCTTTGCCGGTGACTGCATTAAAAGCCTTAATCACTTGCTTAATGTGTCTTCGTCTCGCAGGACCCAGAGAGTAACCTGCGGTGCCTGCACTCTTGGGACAAGCCTTACCACAAGGAGAAGAGCTTTCCCCTGTACCTGTTCGGTGCATTCCTACCACCTCCTGGCCAGGCGGATGGAAAGCCATGGTGGTTGATTGAATCCTCTGGTTCCGAGCACTGACGGGAGAATTGAAAGTGCACTGTACAGATCCCGACCGGACGCTCGTCCGCCGGTGTTGTTCCACGGCCTGTTTGGTATGTTCCACCCAAACACGTTTCTTTACACGAGAGCGGCGCCCGTGGGAACGGCCGCAGTGGTTGCTCGTAGGGGAAATGGAACCTCGACGCTTTGTTCAGGTTAGTTTCGCACGTTAGTCTACTTTAACTATTTGGTTTCATATATGAAGAGCATGTCCGTCCACTTCCAGTGCAGAGGACACAATGACGTTGTCGTCGCCCAGCTCGATTAGAGGATATAGTAGACACAATAGTGGCGATTACACGCATCATCTGCTAATCATAGCATCGACTGCCTTTCCTTTTTAGATGGTTCTCGAAAATGTACCAGTTTTTTTTATGAGTGAGGATCCGGCATTTGAGGTTGGGGACAAGAAATAGCTGAAAGTGTGAATTATTTTTGTCCGTTGACAACTATGAGATAGCGCTACAGCAAACGAAATTACTCGCTGGCCGAGACGTTGTCTGCTGCGGTGACAGGAATGAGAATGCGGTGCTGCAGGCCGTGCGTCTGCTCGAATGACCGGCCACCAAGCACATGCTGGTTGCCTTCCACCATGCATTGGATGCCTTCCATCATGCATTGCATGCTTTCCATCATGCAGTGGCTGCACATGCATGCATGCTCGAGGCTCACGAGACGCTAAAGCATCATATCAAAGGTAGGGAGATCGCACTGGAGGCAGGGCAGCTAAGCGGCCTCGATGCCACGCTAATGCTGCGAATGGTCGTACCCACCGAAGAGAATGGCGTCTGCAGGAGCAGAGCTTTATTGTACATGCGATCACTCCCTCTCACTTTTCCGCTCCTCCTCTCTCACGTGCAGAGAGATGTGTTTGTTCACTTGCTCGCCAGTATTTTCAGCAGAAACAAGAATTATGTCCAGGACATCCGTTTTACCTGCATCTGATATACAGTCACAGGTCGACACAGACAAAGCCCAAGCTTAGCGTGTGGCTCCAAGGACCTTTAGTGCTATCTAACGGAAGACGGATTGAGTTATCATAAATGAGGCTATTGTTACCAAGCAATTGGCATGAAGCCACGCGCTTGTTTAAGCTTCATCGTATCGTCCGTGGCTGCACGACCTCTATTTTCTGCAAGGAATAAAATATTCTGGTGTCCTCCTCTACAGTAAAGTAGTGAAGGAGAGGAAGAAAAGTCTAGACTGAGAGCTTAACTATGGCAGGCCCCTAGCATCTTACTATTGCTTTGCAGCCAATGACATTGTGGCCTTCGCTGATAAAAACGGCAAAGTGAATGAAGCAAGAAGCGTGTTAAGCCATGCCCATCATTTCTTATTAAGCTGGCAGTAACAGTAGAAGAACGCTAGTCTGTACAATCTCAGTTGTCAGCAGAAAGCGAACCGAGCTCTTGGGAGAGGAGGGGTAGAAAAGAAAAAGGAAACGAGCATTTTGGTCCTTTGCTCACTTCCCCTTTTACATCTGCACACAGATCCCACGTGGGTTTCAGCTGAACGAGCCGCCCAGACGACCACTTTTGGTTTTCACCGGTCAGTTCAGTGGAAGAATCGCTGCTGAGCGGGGACGGCTCGGCGGTGCACCACTTCAGCGTGCATGTCCCTGCCGAAGCGGCGCCTCAACGTCGGGTGCGTGGAGACCTCTAGTCGCGCTTTTTGCAGTTCTAGTCGTTTTCGCTTGCTGTAAACTTTCTTGTTTGTATACGACTGAATACAGAATGAGAGAATAAGAAAAACCCAAGCTGCACGGCGAGGAATTCTTGTTTGACAGCTTCTATCATTTTGTGTTCCCAGGAGCACAGCCCCACTGAATTGTCCGGGAGGCGGCTTCTTTCTTCGGGATCCACAGCTGGATGGATGGATGCTAACTGGCTGTACCCTGTATAATGGGCGGTAGCTTGCACCACTGGCTACTTATCTCCTTTTCTTCTTTATCGGCACCAGGACATTTTCCAACATCTCTACGGGTGGCAGGGTCCTGCAAAGTTAAAGAAATCCCACGGCCACATCCTGTTTTCCTTAACACGTGTCCCGATACGCACCTTTCTTTTTGTTTTTTCTGTCCGACATCAGAAATAGACACCAAAAAAAACGTTAAATCCGTGGGATAAAGAAACAACAAAACCCTAGCTGTTTAGACACAAAACCCTATTTAAAGTTGACGGCCGTTGGTGAAAGGTGCATGGTGAATGGAATAGAGGTGCAGGCTTTTGTGTATGTCTCCTTCTCTAGATTTAGAGTGGCTCACTGGCTCGCAACACGCACGGAGAGGAGGAGTCGATGAGGTAGACATTGGTCACATTCCCGAGATGGCACTGGACTTTGTCGGGGGCAAGACACCCCCCAACGTAACGTGGAGCTACGAGATGTCAACGGAGGAGGCCCGACAAGCGCTCGATCGAATGTTCTTCCCATTCCTTAACGTGCAAGTACTGTTCAATACGTCGCTCTAGTCTGTTGCGGGTTGAAATAGGCACGATAAGCCCTACCAACAAAGCTCTCAACTTGTCGTGATTGGACATTGCCTCTCCTCCACTCACCCCTTTCCATGATTCACTCTGCTAAAGTGAAAGAGCTTGTCCTGCTTTTTTTTTTTCATGGTGCAACGGATTGTAGTGTCAGAACGACATTGCCTTTCTTCCTGAATTCGTCCTTTGCAGCCAATATCGTAGGCTGTTTTCAGTTGCCACAGTCCGAGGTTTTTAGGACCGACATAGAACAAACATACTTCTTGCTAGAGATCTGTATACTTGTGGGGATGGAGAATCAGGGCGTTTGTGTTTGTACGAACATTCTGACTGTCATACCAAGGTTTTTTCTCCTGTGTTAGCATTTCCTCTGTAATATTAACACTGCATGCCAAGTCATAACTGTATGAGTGGATAAACTTTACCTTTTTCTTCAATGAGACCGATTTCATTTTGATTTTAGTGCTTTCGTTTGAGTGGGGAGTAAAGTGCTTGCAAAATTCAGGTTGAAAATGTCATTGAAGTTATATGTAGTATTGTATAATTACCATGCTAACCTTTATTAGGAATTGGCATAAGCATTAATCGTTGCATGTGGTAATTTATTTCCTGCCCTGTCAAGCGCTAACAAAAAATAAACAAAAAACGTGCCTTAGGGGACTCAACAAGCTCTTAAATTTAAAGGAGAGACTTATCTTGTGCGCTTCACGACAAAAATAAAGCTGTGCTTTTTTCTTGCCTGAAGCTGCTGAGGAATGCCAAAATGAGAAAAAGAGAAACGACACGAAAGAGGACTTTTTTTTCGTCCTTGACTTTACTGTCACTTCAACATGCTATGTAAAAAAAAATAAATAAAAAAATTTGATGTTTGTGTTTAGACAGCACTAGGTCGGTCTGCTTTTGAGGTATGACGACACTGGTTTATGCTGTAGATAAGAACTTTAGCCGGTGCAGTACGATTGCTAGCCTGGGGCCTTTAACAAGCATCACACGGTAGTGACATGCGACCGCATGCCGGTACGATCCTCATGCAGATCGAAACAAGCAGGGGCAGGAATGGACGTTTTCCACATACCGACGACACCAGGCAGTGGCTGCACGAACTAAAAATCGAGGAAGTGACCTACCTGTGCTACCAATCGATAATGGGAGCTACGCTACCAGTTTCTTCGCTCTCTGAGCTGCGGCGCGTGCCCAACGCGACTTTAAAGAGGGGCATCCGTGGCGTCCACCCAAACTTCGTGTTTTTCTTTCCGTCCACTTTCTTTTTTTGTGTAACACAATTATACAGGGTGATTCAAGGAGACGCCAGGCTCTTTAAATCGACCGCAAAATTCAGTTTCTTAAGCTATCGCGCTACGATTTTGTGCAGCGTTGCCCACAGATAGTGCATTTTTTTTTGTAAAATTTGCAAAGAGCGAACTTATTTGAGGAAAAAGTAAAGAAAGAAAAAGGCTTAGCTCCTATGGAAACGCGGCGACGCCACCGGTCTTCAAACAACACGGCGCCGTTTCGCACAGGAGACGAGAGATGGCGCAAGCTGTCGCGACGCCAACTGCCGCCAACGAACGAGCATACGACGCCGAGAGCCGGCGTCTTTAGCAGACAAGGAGCTGCAGTTCCTTGTTACCGCGCTCTGTTCTTTGTTTCTGCGACTGTCGCCGCCTGCAGAACGCGCTCCGCTTTGAGTCGAGAAGATGGTCTGCTAAAGACGCCGGCTCTCGGCGCCGTATGCTCGTTCGTTGGCGCCATTTGTTGCGCCATCTCTTGTCTCCCGTGCGAAACGGCGCCGTGTTGTTTGAAGACCGGTGGCGTCGCTGCGTTTCCATAGGAGCTAAGCCTTTTTCTTTCTTTACTTTTTCCTCAGGTAAGTTCGCTCTTTGCAAATTTTACAAAAAAAATGCACCATCTGTGGGCAACGCTGCACAAAATCGTAGTGCAATAGGTTAAAAAACCGAATTTTGCGGTCGATTTAAAGAGCCTGGCGTCTCCTTGATATCACCCAGTATATCTGCTGCAATTACGTGTTCTACTCGCTGATCCGCAGCCTCCTTCCGAATTTCCTTGATTTTTCGTGCCGACTTCTGCCGCTTAACATCGGACGCTCGCGCGCTGCGCAGAACGCTTCTTGGAAAAGGTCTATTGATCCCAGGATCCCTGGGTTCTGCTGCACAAGGCTTAGCTCCACGTGCTCCGAGCCGTGGTGCGCTAACGCACTTGACCATCGCTTCCCTGCAGCAATGTACAAAGTTTCAACAAGCCCAACATTAACATTATAGTATACGGTAAAATCTCTTGTTCAAGGAAACATGACACAGGTAATCTTTCCATCTCCAGGTGCCTTACCACAACCTGACCGCGTGCGGCTGCACTAGCACGGCAGGAGAGGAAAATGGTCCACTCGGTCGTGCTGTGGGGCAACTTGGACGACCAGTCGTGCTGAGGCAGCGGGAGGACCCTGCGCAGGGGTCCTCTGGCCTCGCCGAAGGTGCAGGAGCTACTCCTGAAGCACTTTGTCAGCACATGGAGCATTACGGCACAACTGAAGGCAAGAGGACGCCGTCATCAGTCTAGTCCCCAAACGCCAGCCTAGGGTCAGTCAGTGGCCGAATGTCGGTGCATCGGAGCACGAGTTCTAAAACTTGTCAATCTTGAGGAACCCGTATCTGTTTTTAACGGCAGCCAAGCAACCCCTCCCGGTCTCAGCATTCACAAAATAAAATGGTGCGGAAGTGTGCGGAGCTTGTAAAGTATACTGCACATACTGGGGGAATGTATTGCACTAGTTTAGCATCAATGGGTGACTCAGACCTGCTAAAATAAAACTTAAACTGAAAAAAAAAGTGGATCCTTATGGCAAAGACAGTTGTGGAAATTTAGGAGCTTGGGGAACCCATGGAGGTACCTTGGGGAGCACCTGGATTCCTAGGAGCCTAACTCGAGAACTCGCGCACCTTAGTATAACTGCACATGGAATAAAATTGTTTTGCTCCACTCCGTTTCACATTGCATTTACATTTCACTGCGGCAGATGTTACGGGCCACGTAAGGCAGTCTAGCATTCCATGCGTGCCGCGTGGCTTCAAGCTCCATTTAAACGGAGGGTCATGTTACATGCTCCAGGCCATGGATTGGTCCCGCTGGTTCGTAGCATCCGTTGCTGTACATCGTAAGGAGAAACAGGGTATGGAGGCTCGAATGCCATGAGTTCAATGTCCACCCCTCCTGTTTTGACCGAGGTTCGCAGTCATGTGGCTGAACTGACCAAATTTCCCCTCTGAAGTAGAGATGCACTGCATGATGCCATGATGCATGTTCGATTGCTGCACTGGCCGAATTGCCAGCGCGGCAGTTTGGAGAGTGCATCATGGTATGGTGATTGCCACTGGATGATGCACTGTCGAAATTGCAGTGGAAAATTACATCGCTGCATGATGGACTGGCCTAAATGCAGTGCATCATTCAATGGTAGTCCACTAGATAATGTACTGACCGAATTTCATTGTGCAAATCATATCGTTCTGTGATGCATTGGAAAGATTGGATTATGAATGTGTCTGGTGCGCCATCCCTAATGCTGCACTGTCCAAATCGACTCCCCGCATCAAATACACATACAGGGTGCAGCCATCTGGCATACCTTGCAAAACTCATTCCGAACGTACATATACCTGAATTTGGGCATGCGAACATAGTTTCGCCAGAAGTTTTATGTCTATTTATTTTAGAGCTCAAATCTTAGGTAGTGAAATATTAAAAATAAAGCAAAAGCGGAGGCCTTGTATTTCCTATGTCCTATACCAGTCTGTTTATCGTCTACACACCCGTTACGAGCTCGTTCCCTGGTGGCTTGCTGGATGCAAAAACGCTAAAAACCAATAGCAGAGGCTGGTGATGACAGTGGTGTAACTAGATGTGACGGCGCCCATGGCAAATGAAATTTCGCGCCCCTCATAGCCCATGGCAAATGAAATTTCGCGCCCTCGCGTAGCCCCGCTGCCGTTTTTTTCCATAGGGCACATGTTGGGTGAACTCGGCTTGGCGCCCCCTCCCAAGTGGCGCCCGGGGCACTTGTACCCCCCTGCCCCCCCCCCCTAGTTACGCCACTGGGTGATGAGCAAGATAATCGCGATAATCAATACTTTTAACTATATGAACAATGACCACCTGGGAGCATGCTCACAAACCAGTGTACAGACGACGAACATCCGGTATAGGGCATAGGAAATGCACGGCCACCGTTTTTGCCCTATTTTTAATATTTTACCACGCCTAACTTGAGCTCTGATAAAACTACAGGAGAATGCTTAAGCTTTCCGTTTAAGAGTGGAACGCGATAGCTAAACATATAAACCCCTGCTCGTTCCCAAGCCATGCCAGCGTGTCTGCGTGGCCTAGTCTGTAGCGTGTCTGGCACGCAACCCAAGGGGGGTGGGTTTAATTCCCGCCTCCACCTAAAATTCCTAAAATTTTTTTCTTTTGGCAAATGAATTACTTTATAAAGTGAAATCATTTGAGACATGCGGCAACCTTTCATTCGCATTACATGTCATGTTTTAACCCCTTAATTTCATGCATCACGTTTCATGTGAGCGTTGTGGGTTGTTTGGAACTCAAATTTTGTAAGGCAACCCAAATGTGTTAGTCCTTACGTGCCGTATCCTGTATATAAGACACTATTTTTTAACGTAGCCTAACTTCCCATTGTTTGGCACTAAACGTAATCGTCAAAGTCTTCTGCTTTGAAGCCCCAAAAGATAGCATACCCATTGCACTAAATTGTTCCCAGAGTATGGTGTTCCATAACAGCTGCTCAGAATGGTAGTGAAGCTTGTTGATTGACTGCTAGCTACCGTCACAGCAGCAGCTGAACCTGCTGGCTGAAGGTATGGTTAACGACATACAATCACAATCGAAGTGGCATTATCATAAATTTATACAACTCTCTGTAAGTATGTGTTCACACATCCTATGCGGGGAATTTCTTCTCACTGCAAACATCTTGCCTTTTGTTATGTCAACTTAGGGGACTTCATCAAAGCAAAGACTTGTACTAACTAAAAAAAGACCCACTGGATTATGTGGGCAGAAGTTGAGGGAGAGGAAAAAACGATAGTGCGCAGGGACGTCAGAATTACGAGCTGTGGTTGGAATGATTACTGGATAGGCTCAAAGCTAGATGCCTTTGTGTCCACTGCACTCATCAAGCGTGTTCAAATGCAAAAACCAAACTCCATGCACTCGTCGTTCTGTGTCCTAGCTAAAGCTTTTGACGAGTGCAGTGGAGACAAAGGCGGCTAGCTTTGAGTCTACCCCCTAACCGTTCCAACCAGAGTTCGGCATTTCGACATACTCGCGCTTTTGTCTCCTTTTCTCCCTCACTCTCTGCCCGGATGAGTACTATAGCACTCAGTGACAACTCTTTTGCGCTGTCAAGTCTAGTGTAGCATCCACAGTACTGCAGCCCTGCTCTACTGCGAGAGCATGCAATTTCATCTTGCATCTCATTCGCGTGTTCCGACAAAGCTTCTACAGAGTTGGAGCATTGCGGAAGCTACGTTGTCTCCATACCGTAGCACAAAAACAGTTGATGCCAAATATAGATACCATACCAAGTGACTTTATTTATTTTTTTTGTATGCATAGGAAATCAGTGCTTTGGACGTTGAAGACACTGTAAAGAAGATGGCTGCAGCCTGCCTCGGACAATACCGCTTTCCGGTCCAGATCGTCTGCCTTCTTCCCAACGCCACCGTTGTAAACGGCATAAACGCAAATGACATCCTCGATATCGACACCGTGGACGAGGATGACTTTGTTGGGTGGGTAAATGGTGCCATAGTCAGTTCTTCTTTTAGCCTTGGTGTATGAATATTGAGCATAAAATGGCTTCTAGTATTCCTCCGCACGTGCAGCTTCCTAGACAAGCAGTTTTGGCTGTGCTTTTTGGCATGCTTATTATGCTTCAGTCTCTGAGGGCCCACTTCACAGTGTGTCCGGCTCAGACTTTCGTAGCAGCAGAACCTTAAAATGGCAGTACAGTCGACTCTCATTAATTCAAACTTGTGGATAATTCAAACTAACATGCAGATCCCATCCTATGTGTCTCTATGGGAGGAAACTCCTGATAATTCAAACTTTGCTTTATTCAAGCAAATTTTCGGCCCCCTCGAGTTTGAATTAACGAGATTCGACTGTATGGCCATTTATTTTTGGAAACTATACTTCTTTTCGACTATGCTTGTTTTCGAGTAATATGCACGATTTAGGTCTCTCTCTACAAATTCAAAAACGAAACAAGACCTACTGTAAAATACCAAGCACGAGCCCATGTCATAATAAGCACTCGCTCACTCACTTACGTAACATTTAAAGAATAAGCGAAGGTGAGCCCAGACTTCTGAGCTCACCTGGCTAACTGAGGTGTTGCTCTGCATCAATCGCTTTCTCGAGCACACTGGTTCAAAGCAATGAAATTTCTCAACACCATTATGTGCCCCTTCTGCCCCTTCTGCATTTTTTCACTTTGACCGTCCAAGCACCTATCTCAAGATTATCTCCCAATTTCAAGTGGTCATGTGCTCGGCATTTTACAGTAGATATTTCTGCAAAAGCAGGCACCTTCATTCCTTACCTTTTTCACATGCCAAGTCATGCTAAAAAGTTTTACTCTACAGTTTTATTGAGGACCTGCATTTTTGAAAGATGTCTGCCTTGTTCGCTACAGTAGCGGTTCCTAACAGTGCAGAATGTTTTCACACTGTATTGCGTTAAATGCATCGACGCTCATTCCCAGGTTTAGTGACCCACTCGACATGAGGTACCACCAGTTCCTGGTTTCCTGCATTGAAATGGCAGACAAGGTTCACAGCTTCAACAAGCCGCCGGTGCCTAGGAGTGAGCTGTAGGACATTTTCGTTTGGGCCCGAACCACGGACCTTTGTTACAGCTTCTGGAGAGCGAGTTGAAGCCACAAGGGCTCCATTTTTCCAGTACTGGTGGGACGTGCTATAGAATCCCCCTGGCAGTTTCAAACCGGTCTCGCGAAGATGAGATGGAGACCAGCGACCTAACCCCTTTTTCCTATATCTCCATATCATTCTGCCGGCTTGCAAAGCCTTTCTTTAGCAGACGGCACGTGGCTGCCTGCTGAAGAATGAATCGCCAATCGAAAGGTCACCATTTGAAAGATGTTAAGACGACTTTCTGCCATCCATTTAGTTACTCTCGCAGCCTTGTAAACAGTGCAGTAGGTAGCACTGGTGTGTTGTCCGATGGTCATCTGCTGTACAAGATGAAGCCGATCAAAGCGGCAAGGCTTGCAGCTTATCACAGTAATCGCAAGGGCTGGTGGCGCGGGATAAGGTTATTGCCTAAAGCCACCAGAAATGAGAGCAGTTTGAAAAAGACGCAGCTCCACTCGGGATAAAGCGACCAAGAATGTAAATACCCTAGGTTATATTGAAGTGGTTGTTTGAAATGAAGGGATGCCACACAACGTTAACCCTTTGAGTGCCAAGTTGTTTTTTTTCCCGCTTGTCGAACACAAATTTTTGGTCACATGCAGAAAAACTCTAGCAGGTTTTATGAAGTATATATATATATATATATATATCGAAGACATGCTGATCTATGGGCTTGAGAGTTAATTGATGTCTGCATGTCTCCAACCTAAGATATTTTTCTCGAATTATACTTTTTTGAGATGGTAATATGAAAAGTGGCAACCCGGCTTTGCACCCTGGGGTCACTTTATTTTTGTGGCCTTAAACACCTTTTTTTTTTATACGGAACTGGGATTTTCTTTTTTAGTTATTTACTCATTTTTAGATCTCTGTGATCGCCATAAAGCTCAAGGTTGGGCGACATAGATTTGGCTTTTGGAACAACGAAGGAGCAAACCAAGACAGAAGTCCCCTAAACAAAACTTTCCGCATTCCATCAACATAAGTTATTACATGACAAAACATTGCTCTACATGTAGAAATAAAATCGACAGCCCAGTTGGGAGAGGTAGGTAGCAAATCAAAACAAAAACCTGCATGGGAGTGTGCCAGCACTCAAAGGGTTAATGGTAAATGTGAAGGTGCTCTCGTCTCTAAATCATTTTATTCGAGAATATATCATCCTGCCCTCAACCATATTCAAATATTTCATGCCACTTCTGAAGTGGACAATCGGTGATGCAACTTGTTTGCCCCATAACGAACAGCCATATGAACACAACAAATCAAAAGGCTTTGGCATGAAGTCTAATGGAACCTCCAAATCATTCTTGCAGCTTCACTCCCGCCGTATGGAGGCTTGCTGCACGACCAACGAGCAATCAAAGTTTTTTTACAATTTACAAAGCAGTTTTAGTGCCTTTGATAGAACTGTGGAATTTGTAGGATAGCAGAGTTCATGAGGCCTTTTTCGGAGGGGGGGGGGTTCCTTTTTAGGTCTCCTTGGAACTGCCAATTTTGATGTCTTTTTGTTTTGTCTGGATTACTCTTGAGCTAATCAAGAACAGAGACAAAACAGTCTGTGCGACTTCTGGCAAGCATTTAGCAGTCTCTCGTGCCTTCCTGTAGCCGTCTTAGAAATAAATTTGCAATATTTCTTTGTAGTAATACATTGAAAATGAAAGCTTACTCAAACTTGGCTATATGGTGATATTTTGTGCGTCTGGAGAAAAATTGTAATTCTGGGCAACTGTAGGTAGGTTATGGTACAACCGGAAGTGTTAGAAGTTTTAGAAATTTATTCTTGGAGCTGTTTCCTCTCAATCGAACACTGTTACGGGAACTCTTGCTCTACTTCTATCAGAGCTGAAACAAACGTGCAACTACTGCAGCTAGTGAGCAGAAAAATCCAAAGTGCCTTTTGCACATGTTTACATGCATAGCACCTTCCAAAGTGTGTTCAGTTTAGTTGTTTTGCAGGCTTGGAAGGCATGCAACTGATGTAGTGAAGTGACGACATAACCTTATGCACCACCCGAAGGCAAGAGTGCAAGAGCCCTATCTGATAAGGCTAGATTCTATGCTCTGTTACTTTCGAAACCCGGTGTGAAACACCAAATGGTGATTACTTTCATTGGTGGAATTTTCTCGATGTGTGCCAACCTTTTAGTAAAACTAGAGGTTTCATGACTCTGTGCCAGATCTGTTGCATCGTTGCTGTGCGAGGTGCTCCGCTCCGCACGATCGAAAGCGCATGAATTTTCGTTTTATGAAGCCGCTTTTTAAAACTATTTACCATAGAAGGAAGTGGTGGATGTCCGGAAATTTTGAGTTGCTTTCGTGCATATTTTTATAATAAAAGTTTACACAGTGTCATGTTGTTGAAATGACTGCTTACTCCTCAAGTGACCGATTTGCTGAAGCTCGAGTCATTGTGGCTGAGTGGCAATGCAGAGCACAAGTTCGGCTGCTGCTTTTGCAGGGCTTGTGGTGACAGCAGAAAGTCGAGCTCTGATGGGCTCTGATTGAAGGATAGTGGGTAAACCTTAAAGCAAGCTGCCTTGAGGTCTACCCACTATCCTGCAATCAGAGCCAATCAGAGCTCGGCATTCTGACGTCACCACAACCGCTGCAAAACAAGCAGAAGAACTTGCACTCCGCATAAGTTGGAGAGCCGGGGAAACCTGAGCGGAACGTTACTTGATCTTTAGCATCCATTTCACACTCTGGATCTGTGCGCTCATGCAGCAACACGGAACACAAATCTTTTTGCAAACTTGTAGCTTGAGACTAATTTCTTGGTTTATCTACTATTCTTGTGCTTCAGATTGGTAGGGACACGACTTAAAGCCTGCAGTATTTTCACGGTATATCTTTTTGCCTTTTTTCTAGAAGCATAGGATGAGAAATGTGTACAGCAGTAATTTTTCTAATGTTGAAATTACCTTTTATAGCTTTTATGTCATTTCTTTGTAACTTCCTGTAGCTCTGTTATTTAAAAGTAGCAGTCCATGTTTTCAGAGTCTATTTTTCGTCAAATTCGTAGGGCGTTTTACGGAGTTTACTTTTTGCAGAAAATTCTGTTTATCAGAGTTCATTTTTGTTCAATTCCAAATTCTTCAAAATTCAGAATTTAATTTTCCAGTGTTTACTATTAAAAATAAATAAATTAATTAATAACATCCAGGTGTAAACATATTCTAGATAAAAATTCTAGATTTGGCATTGGTGCCATTGCCATTGGCCATACTAATTTGTCCCACAACAAAAGTCGAGTGCAAGTGTTGCTTCGATAAACGTCAATACCTTTAAATCAACCAACTCCTGGAGGTAGTCGCTGGGAAGCTTGTATTCATCCCACCCTATTTTATCAACCTACCCCACGGCTGCACGAGGTTGAGGTACAGTGGTAAACAATGTAATAGAGAAGTTTCAGCTGCCCCTCTTCTCCATGTTATTCAATCTCTATAGTCCATAGCTTTCACTGTTACAAAAACACAACCTCTCCTTCCTCTAAAGCACAAATAGTATGGCCCTGGAAACCATAACAGAGGCTCTTGTCGTGACCCGAAAGTACACAGATCTGTTGTGCTGAATAAGCCTTGACGAGATAAGCGGTGCATTTTCCCAGGACCGCTCAGCCTCTGCACTGATATAATTGTAAAATGCCGTCTTTTCTTAATTTTTTTTTTTTTTTGGGGGGGGGGGGGGGGGGGGTGTGCATTAGCACATTAAAATTTGAAGTTTCTTGGATAAATCTGAATGGACCAAAATTTTACCGGCGGGTGTTTTTAGAAGTTTCTATCCGAAAACACGGAACCCAATTATAAAGCTTGCTTGTCTAACATATTTTTAGAATGTGTGGCTCTATCGTAAACACACCTAGTTTTGATAACAAACTTTATGCAAGATAGTCACTCGGGTAAGAAAGCATTGCAAGTTGGTCCATGATGAACCACAGCAAGATTACTGGGGCCACATGAGCCATCAATTTGGGTGTTGGCCCAGAAATTTAGCTTGCATGCAGCTCAACCTTGGTTAATAAGCACTTGTCAAAGACAGCGTAGTTAATTTTGTGAGTTGAGCAGCCCTGCAAGCCCCCTTAGCAATGACAAAAAATATTTTCTTAAATGTCTGGGAATGTCTTCAGCCTCCTTTAAAATTTTGTTGCAACATAATTTCGTGCACACAATTTTCTGCTGGAATAGGTTCAGTGAAAACTACAGGTAAATCAACCTAGAAAATGGAAGACTAGCATCGACATTTGGTTAGTAATGACACTGCTGATGGAAGTCGACGCAAAAAAGGTAGAGAGGACACTGTGATGTCACGAATCTACTAAGCCACTGATGACTGTGGAAATCTAGGAGAAGACTAATAGCAGATGAATCTGATGTCACAAATCTGCTGAATCACTCTAGTCCAATTATGAGGACTGTGTGTATGTCAATGAAAAGACTAATAGCAGAGGACACTGGTGTCACAAATCTGTTGCACTCTATTAAGAGAACTCTGGAAGTCTATGAAAAGACTACTAGCAGGGAACACTGTGATGCGAGAATTAAGCAGGTGACGGGAAGACAATAGCAGAGGACACTGTGATACCACAAATCAGCCGAGTCACTCTAGTCCTGAAGAGGGCTGCAATGGAAGCTTCTTTGTGCAATACAGTTGAACCTCGATTTAACGAAGTCACCGGGACCCGCTAATTATTTAATTAAATCAGATCTTCGTAAAATTGAGGAAGGGAGACCTCGCGCATAGGCTGCGCGGGGAATCCGAATTTGTTTGTTCAATCGGGAAATTCGTAAAATCGGGTTTCGTTAAATCGAGGGTCAACTGTACACAAGTCCCAAATCTGCTATCGGCCACAGCAGTTTGCTTTTTTGCAACATCAGAGGCTTATGGTTTTCCTTGGTGTTCAGTCATGGGCAAGCCTGATAACATGGATTATCCATCACCAAGAGATAGCATTTTCCTCGTCTGTGTTCTTAAGCAGCAGGATTGTAGTACAATCGAGAGAGAGAGAGATGGAGAGCCGAGGAGTGACAGGAATGCTAGCCTTACAGATGCACTTCTTAAACAAGAACGGGTTCATTCCATGCTTTATTAATGTGAAGTGTTCATTCTGAGTGGTCATTACCCAAAGAAAGAAAATGGTGCTGATCCTTTTAATCTTTGTTTTCTATTTGGTTCAGCCTTTTAGGGACAAACACTTGAAATTGATTACACAAGAATAATGGTTGTGTTAAGTCAATTCCCTTCAGAGGAAGGTTACTGAAAAAAAAAGACTGTGTTGACTGTTTCACCCAATTTACTTTGCATAGATGGTGAATTATTTTGCGAAGCATCCATCATTCTTCGATGTGGCTTGAGATGGTCAGTCATGCAGACGATGACGACAAAGCATGAGCAGCAGACAAAAGCTGGCAACTGTTCAATGTTGAATCTTTTCGTGTTAAAGACACCTTGTTCTTCCAAACTGTAAAAAATGGTGCATCTATAGTTTCTGTAGATGTCTAGCTATAGTTCTTTGAACAAGCTCCATTTAATGCACTTACCATCAATAGGCAGAACCTTAGCCCAGCTTATCGCAATGAAAGTTTCAAAAATGTTTTTGAAACTCGGGAATAAGGTCACCACCATTGCCACAGTGTAAATAGCGTTACTACGAAATATTCAATGTTCCTAGTACCTTTTCTGAAACAAAATGGCACTTTTTTTGGTGACAATCAGAATGACAAAACCCAATTTATTTAATAAACCTGGTGCTACTTAAAGATGTTCCAACCACAAAAGTTCTCACAAACTTTTCCCTGTTCAGGAAGATGGTACCTGAACAAGCTATGCAAGCGAATTCATGCAGCTCAATTTCGTGTCATAATGAGCCTATAGTGGAAGCATTTAGGAAGTACAGAGCTCAATACCTCCTCAACGTCACAATATTGTCATTTCTGACATATAATACATACATTATTAGATTCATTGAGACGCTCGTTCGTTAGCTCGATTATTACAACACCGGCAACATCATGGCATAAAAATTAGTAACGGAAACATACAGTTCAGACAGAAGGCTGTGCTAAAGCATCCCAGCTCGATTGCACTTAGGAGGATCGCACCAATCTCGAGAAAAAGTTTGCTGACGTCGTTATAACGGCGTTGCCGTGGCCTCCTTTGCTTCGGTTAGAGCTCGAGACTCGTGAACGTAAGCTACAAAGTCCACACCTTGTGCCTTGGCAGCCCTCAGAAACCCGCTGTTTGCAGTAACAGTCACCGCCTTCAACTGATCGCCGGTGCCGAAGATGATCTTGGACCGTTTCCGAATTTTTCCGCGGAGGGACAAGGACACAGCACGCACGGACGGCTTGTCGGGCACCACCGTAACATGACTCAGCAGTCTCTGGGCAGCGGCCGTCTCACACGGGCCGGCCATGACGCGCACAATCGTGACAAAGTCGTCGTATGCGGACTGGCAGCAGACCAACTTCCGTCCCGACGAAGCCGCTCTCGGCAAAACGTATCCCGGCGGATCGCCTGCCGAGGAAGCCTCGCGCGACGAGTCACGTTCCGACGAACCGGTGTGCGTAGACGCCCGTTTGGTGAACGCGGCGTCTGCCAAACAACTCTGCCCCGACGAAGCTTCTGAAGTGCAATCTGACAAACCGAGCTCCGACGAACCAATGTTCGACAAGCCCAGTAGTTCGTCCAGCGCCGGTTTGACCGGGTTCTTCCGTTCGTTCTCAGCCTGTTCTGTGAGGACGTTTTCGCGGAACCGGAAGTGGCAGCGCCCGTTTGTGAGGGCAGAGGCGTAGGCGATCATGGTGGACACGTCGAGGTTCAGCACAGCGTCTTCGGGAACCTCGCTCAGCTTCAGCGCCGAGAAGCTCTCTTGGCTGTCGTCTGTCAGCGTCAGTTCGGCGTTGTCGGCTGTGTCATCGGATGCCGACAGGTCTTCCAGACTTACCACCTGTTCAGGGAGAAGGTAGGGCAGTATTTACAGAACTTATATAAACTTTAAAAAAAAAGCGAAGGCTGGTTCACGCACAGTTGCGTTTAACAGCGATCAACTGTGCTATGAATGCTTGCGAGGGCTTACGGCGAGATAAAAATGGCGCCATATATTGGGAAGTCCTGAAACGCTTCTGGTCTGCATGCATTTCACACATAGTTCTTTCACAGCGTGCTTGGGATGGTTCCGACAATGTTATAAGCGACCGTTTCTCAGATTGCACATCGATTTGATCTCGCAAATACTGCAAAACCTTCAGTTATACGCAGATCAGAAGGGTTCCAGGGCTTCCTGATAGATGGCGCTAGTGTGCCAGTGTGTTCCCCTGTGTAGATGTAGTCGTAGAGAGCTCAAATTGCAGTCGGAGGCAAATGTGTGACCCAACCTTGATGCTGCCAAATACTTTATATAGACATAGGCAGCTCTGCTCATGGGCATGGTGGAAATAGATCAAACAAAGGACAGCAATTGTTCTAAATCTCGTGGCAACTCAAGCATACTGCTTTGGCTGTGCTCCATCTTGCTTTAACCGTGCGCACGTTTGGTGCTGCACAATGAAGAGAACTCTGAAGCTTGGTAGATGCATTATATATAGGATTCCATGGTTTCGGAGTTTATTTTTCATTAAATTCGGATGGTGTTTTTCAGTTTATTTTTCACTAAAAATTCAAAGTTTATCCGAGTTTTTTTTTTTTTTTTAGATTTCCAAGTTACAGAAATTTAGGGTTTAATATTACTGTTTTCACATTTTCATAATTAAAAATAAAAATATATATTATCCGGACAGAAACATACATTAAATTCACATGGAACTAACTCAGCTGTATCATATGATATGTTTGCAGCTGCAATTGGCATTGGGGCCCTTTCGATTGTCAATACAGTACAGCTGTCCCACAATAAATCTTGCAAACAAGCGTTGCTTCGATTAACATAAATAGTTTGAAATAAGCAGATATGGACGTAGTCACTGGGAAGCTCTAGCTGCCCTGCCCCCTTTGATGAAATCTGCAGGTGCATAGCTTTCACTCTTATAAAAGCACAAGCCCTCCTCCCTCTGAGGAGCCCAAATAGTATGCCCCAAACTGGAAACCGGAACAAAGGCTTTTGTCGTGGTTCAGAAATGCAATGACCAGTTGTTGGGAATGAATTTCGACAAGATAAACGCTAAAACTCTTTTGCCAAGAGTACAAGATTTCGAAGAAAACTAAAGTGGTCTCTCCTCAGGAGCACCGACCCTGTACTCTCATGTAACTTATTTGTAAAACAACATTTTTTTTTTGCCATTGTGACTTTGAGATTTGGAATTTTTGGAATAAATCTGAATTGGAGAAAATTTTACCAGCGAGTGTTCTTCGGAGTTTTCCGGATTTATCCGACAACACGAAACCCTAATTATATACTCACGACAAAAGTTGAACCTCTCACAATACACTACTGTAAAACTAAAACAACAGTATAAATTGTAGCGAAAGGGAAAACAGTAAGCTTAGAGAAAATAATGTTGTGTACCTGTAGCTGTATCCGGTAAACCTCGCAGCAGAATTATTCAAGAGTGAGAAGGGTTTTTCCTTTTTCGAGGTTGGAGACTATTTTACGGCCTTTTTAAATAGTTTAAGATGGGTCGGCAACCTTTTGCAGCGGCGAAACGAGTCGTCACGAAGCCAACACGCAGGTGGCTGGATGGCAAGTCGAGAAGAAAAGGCAAAAAGAAAGTGAAGACGTTCCCTGCCCAAGTATGAGGATGCCGGACAATGCCAACTGGAAGTCAAAACTGCAGTGTGGTCCTTATGTCTGCGTAAGGTAGCGGCGGGGAGGTGCCTTTCTGGTCTCAGGCCGGAGATCACATCAACCATCCTTGCGGGTTGCCAACGCCTGGTTTAAGAACTACAGTAGGCTCGCAATAATTCTAATTTGGATATTTCACTTCTAGTTAATTCAAACAAATTTCAAAATTTTGGTTGCCCTGCTATGTTTTTAATGTATTTATAAGCCACTGAATTCGAACGGTGTTTTCGTGTAATTCATACTTAATCTTAGACTTCACAGTGCACAAGAACAGACACACCGATTTCATACTTATTGTTAACACAGCCCCGTTGAGTGCGCTTCTTTCCGAGCATCGATGCACTGCAGAGAAGCAACACCCGCAAAGCTTGCTTCTGTGGGTGTTGCTTCTCTGCAGTGCACTGATGCTCGGTGAGAACCGCACTCAACGGGACTCAAGCAAGGAGCACATGAGCTATGAAATCGGGCACCACGCGGAATGTTCCACAGCAACTTACGCGGACGCTGTGACCTGGCGGCATGGCATAGGTCCACGTCACAGCGTCCACGCAGGTTGCTATGCAAATTGCCGCATGGTGCCCATTTTCATTATAGTTCATATTAGACAAATTCTCGGCCTGGTGAATAAACTTAATTTTGTCATGTATTGCCTAAACAGTCCAGGATAAACAACATCTTTTAGGGATAAATAAACTTTTCTCATACATTTCACAAATGTTTCATGTTTCATACCTGCTTATGATTAGTAGGCCTATGTAGAGGAAATCATCAAATATCTGCTTTGTATGTGTAGCCATTCATATGGCCAATCATAATTTTATCTTGCATCATATTTAGATGAATTTCTGATATTTCAAACTTCTGATAATTCAAACAAAATTTGTGGCTTTATCGAGTTTGAACAAATGAGAGCCTACTGTATTTATGGCAAAGAGTGATATAGTAATGCAAAGTCGTAAAGTTCCGAAAGAACGCCCACCCAAAATGAAGAGATAAATGGTGAAACACATGGGGTGGGCTATCTTTGGGGATGCCACAGCAAAACTTTATCAAAAACCGGCTACAAACTATGTGACGCCGAAACTGGTACCACAGATCGCGGACACCGCAAATTCGCGTTTCACGATGCGATAAACACGCGGGAACCCGCTACAAACTTGCCTGTCGCAGGAACCGATATCGCACGCGCAGATCGAGGACAAAAAGGCAGGAATCGGCTACAAACTCGTGTGTTACGGGAACAAAGACCGCAGATCGCGAACGCAGCAAAATCATATTTCACGATGCAATATAGTACACGCAAGACCAACTCGCGTGGAATGGAGATTGCACACGTAGATCGCGGAAAAAAACGCGGGAATCCGCTATAAACTCGCTTGTCTATCGTTCCGGTACAGCGAATTGCGCGATTGATGCGATTTATGTCGGACATTGCGTGTTGCCCGACGGAAATCGGGGGTGGGCGATGTTTAGGAATTTTTATGTTGCAGATATTTAGCCAGAAAAACGGGATGGGCGACCTCTCGGGTGCGGGCATTCTCTCGGAACTTTACGGTATGCTTGGAATCCTGGTACAGGCATTTCAGGTACTGTACTGATTTAGATAATGTAGTAAAAAAAACAAACGACTACTGTAGACAATTTGTACTGTATTAGATGCAGTTACCAAGGCTCCCTGTCACACCCGTGCCCATGTTGCGGTGCCCGCCAACTTCCAGCAAACCGTTATCTAAGACAAACTAAACATGGTCCAACACAAACAGGGAACACAAGTGGCCAGAATCGATACCTAGATATCGAGGACATAGTGCAGCATTTTCTTTGCCATTGACCGAAGGCCGGCACGGTGCACTGCGCCAGCGTCTAGCCAGGACTCGCGTCCTGACTACCCGAATGCAAGTCCCAGTCAGACACCTGGGTGCAGATAGGGCCACGACTCGTGTCCCCAACCACACCTCCCGCTGGCCTCCAGTAGGCGACGCAGAAAGTTCACCACTACGGTCTTTCCGGCAACGAGGCATTGGCAAAACTCTACGTCCAAGGAGGATGCGTGTCTGCTGTTGGGTGTCTGGGACAGGTCTTCGACCAGCACCGTTACCATCCCATCCCGCCCGTGCACCAAAAGTGGACCCAAAGTGGCAACAGATTACGTCACGCGAGCCGGCACTTTGTTCTGTCGCGATCCTGGCAGTGTGTCACAGAAATGCCGGCAAAAGAGACGGGCGGACACGAGGCTTGCCGTCGTCACAGAGTCCCAACTCGCGTCTGCTTCCGTCGCTGGCGACTGTCTGGCTGCAGAGCAACCTACGGTGGAACAGGCGTGTGCCGCTCCCACCGCTGCGACACTGCCAGGATCGCGACCGGCGACGGCGTGACACCTCTATGACGTCGTCGGCCAAAAATTGAGGGACCACTTTTGAGGATGCGGTGTAAACGCGACAGCCGAAGATCTGTTCCAGACACCGCGTAGATGGGGAGAAGGCATACCTCGGCACCAACGCCTTCTATGATCTCCCTGAGCGGCTCGCCGACCGGAAGCGCTGTCCAGATCTTCACCTCCGGGATGCGGTACAGGTGCGGATGACACCCGGCACAGTCCACCATGTCGCGGACCTGGTCCAAGATGGTCCGTCGGCCGTACTCTCCGTCGCCCAGCGACGAGGTCAGGAGGGCATCGGGGTTGCGGGCCACCACCTTGATCCAGGCCAGTCCGTTGGACGCCACCACGTCCACGATGGTCCTCTCTGGACCTCTCCTCGAGGGCGTTTCCGGCGCCTGGTGGGGAGACATCGCGGAGCTGTCCCGTGAGGTGGGCTCTACACGCGGTCCTTCGTCACTAAACCTTCCGTCCGACGCCAAACCAACTGCGCTAACGGTGCGCGTGGAAAAAGCGAGCTTGAAAATGTTGTCGGGAGGCAATGAGCACGCTCCGCACGTATGGTGGGAGAGAGTGCGGGAGGCAGGGCGACACGAATAGTAGGGTCAAGGCTGGGCTGTGCGACCGCAAGGGACGCGGACTTTGTGTTCCACTCTCGCTGCGGTGCTAGCTTTGGCAGGGCCTTCTTTTGGAGAGGGTATGCACCACATTGTTTGCACTGTCGGTGCACGAAATAAGTACCAAGTGCATCTGTGCAACATCCTCGTGAGGAAACAGGCAATGCATTCTACATTACCACTGCATTTGCCACAATAATCTGGGAAAGGGACAAATCGTTTTTCCTTTTCTGGGGGCAGATCTTGTTGTTCTTAGACAGTGACCACCCGACATGAAGGGTAAAGACACCATAATCCAGTCCAATCCCAGATCTCTCTAGGGACAAATCGGTGCACCAGAAGTGCGCTGTCGGCGGTAGAAGAAAACCAATCGCGTCAAATTTCGATGTTGAGAAAACAATGCAGTGCTAAGTCATATCATCCGAAAAGCCTACACGTAAAATATTACGACGCAATTCCGCCTAAAAGTTTATTAAACCGGGCAACGAAGTCGGAACGGCTCCACGATCACCAAAATCTGCCCAATCTAGAGGGCAACGCGCGGAGGAGTGCAGTCAACGCCGCTGTGTAGAAAGAGCCAACGCTGCACAGAACATCAACAACTGGAAGAATTGTTATGTTTGTTCCTTACTTTTCGAGGCGCGGAGCTTCAGGGCCAGAGAGAAAAAAGAGAGGTTGGGGGCGCTGTCCGTCGCGTTCGATGACATAGCCGACATCTCCGTACCACGTGATGAACAGTAGTTGACGAGCAGGACCAATGTTGCCTGCCGCAAGTAAGGTTTCGATTTCGTTTTAAGATTTTCGTTTAAACGAGGTTTGCAAGAAAACTATTTCACTTTTCAGAAAACGAATTACATAGAACCGTTTATTAGTAGTTTTGACATGATAATTACCCGTAATCCCAGAGTTGACGGAAGTGACTGGAGTTGCCCTTTAAGGGAACTAGAGACACCCGTACTTGTCTGAAAATCTCAACCGTTCAAAAAGCCTTCGCAACTTTTCCAGCATCTCAAGATCTGGCGTCGAATGATGGTGCCTATGCTAGCGTAGCAGACTCGTCTGAGCAAGCAGATGCCAAGAGCAAATGAAAGGATGGCAGCGTCATCTGTCGTGGCAACCGGTAACTATTGAAATACTTTCTGTATAAACGCATGAGCAATATGTACTCAAACTGTTATAAATATTTTCTTTAAAGACTACCCGATTTCCCTAAAGATTTTGCCCTTGCTGTAATCAGCAGCGATTTCACAGATTCGAATCTAACATGGTGCTTGATTCTAGCGAAGATTATGTGCCCAGAAAATGTCTAAGGAGAGAGTGTCATGACGAAAATAGTCCTCACTTAGAGCAAAGATATCCAGAAATGAGTATTGTTCAGTTTTCAAACACTTTTCCATCTTTGACACTGACAGACGTGTAGTGTGTCCACGAAATAAAGTGTTTTTTTACTGCAAAAATAAACTATACGCATCGTCGAACACTCGGTCTTCAGCCCAAACGTAGCGCTTGCAGTCCAGACAAGATGATAAAGTTTCAGAACAGTTTTTATTCAAAAGATAAGAGGGATTTCCAGAAACATCCAATGAGGAAATTTGGCATGTTCCCCGTAGCCGAAGCCATTCATCTCAGAGTAGTATTTGTGGGCTTCGTCAATAACCATTTTCTCACCGAACATTTTTGAAAATCACTTATAGCTTTTTAGCCTGGTGACGGCAAGCTCTGGAACTCTGGCATCTGTTCCGGACCGCTAACACTACACTTGGAACAAGACCAAGCGTTCAGCAACAATTAATTTGTTTTTGCAATGAAAAAAAAAAAACTTTTTGGCTTTCTGGTTTTTGCCAGAAAGTCTGCGGATCACTCGTGACATTCTATGTTCGAAACGCAAGCGAGAGCGCGCACGCACCTCCGGACAAGAGAACGGCTTGAGCACATCCACAAGGCCGTGGACCGCCAGGGAACAGGTGACGACGGACGAGAGGTAAGCCAGGTTGGTGCAGCGGAGGTGCTCCCCTTGATGCTGTCGGGGGCCTTGCACAGCTTCCTCAGGAACTTGATCTCCGCCTGAATCTTGCGCTGCAACTTGCTCTTGCCGGGGCACACGCTGATGCCGTCGCACTGCCTCAGCAACTTTTCGGCGCCCTCAATCTTCTCTAGGACTTTCTGTCGGGCTACGTCGATGTCCATTCCTCCTGGAACCGAGAAGCAACATTTGCGGGAGTTCACCTATATCACTTCTCGTCGTTTTTATAACTAGGGCTCCGCGTTTCCAGGGTTCGTTTTTCCTGAAATCCCTAGAGTGTATTCCGGAGTTCTCTTGTCGAAAATTCATTTGGAGGTTCGTTGGAGTTAACTTTTTCGATACATTCCCGGTTCGCCTAAACTGGAGTTTAATTCTGCTTTGTTCCATATTTTACAAATATAAAAATAGGAGTAAGTAATATCTGGGTACAAACACGCCCTAAATTCGTGAGAACTCGCCTGTGCCGAATGATACGCCTCCGGCCAGGTTTGGAATTGATAGCCTTGCCATCGGCAATACTAACTGTCCTACGACAAAACTTGCAATCATGTGTTGCTTCGATAGACGTCGACACTTTAAGATTGCTAATCTTTTGGACGCAGTCGCCGGAAAGCTCCTTTTCTTCCCATCCCCTTTCACCACTCCACCTTGTGGCTGCACGGCTAAGGGAGTAATAAACGAGCTTCCACTGCCCCTCTTCTTCCCATGAAATCTATGAGTCAATAGCTTTAACTGTTGCAAAGAACAACCCCTCCTCTCCCTAAGAAGCACAAATAGTAGTCTAGACTGGATACTTAAACAGTGGCTTTTTCGCGAACCAGAAGTACAATGACCCGTTGTCCTGACAAACCTTGAGAAGATAAACCGCAAACCCCTTTTGCGAATAGTCGGAGATTTACAAAAAAACTGGAGTGTCCTCTCCTCGGGCCCATAGACCTTGTGCCAGATCTCAAGCCCTCCCATCCCCGAAAAATATTCTTGGCTAAGCCACTGCAGTACTGATTATTTGAGTTACGCATACGCTTTCTCCGAGCCGAAAAATCCCATACCTGTGTCCTGCACTCTTCAAGGGAGGCTGAAACAATGCTTTCAAAAAATTACATAAAGGTTCATTCTAGCGTAGTTTTATCCCGTGAATCTGAATACTACATTTGTTTTACCCGAAGGTGTAACTAAATGCGAGAAAACACGAAAAACCTCCAATCAGTCGTTATGTCATAAGAGGATCTTTCGGCCGCCAAACGCGCGTCGCTCGAGGGCCGAGCGTGCAATTGCCAGCTCGCCAGGTATATTCCCCCGCACTGGCACCGGTCGTGACATATTTTTCTGCCCTTTCTAAAAATAGCGAGAGTGCACGTGCATAGCATTAATAGGCGCTGAAGATACGCGAGAGAGGACAAAAACACAGAAGCTATGAAGAAATATGAACCCCCGAAAAAAGAACCCCCACTCCAAAGAAACATAAGACCCAAAACCATAGAACCCCACCTTTAACCAAAGGAAGGTAACGGATGAACAGAAACATGACTAGCAGGACATATGTCCTATGAGACAGTATCCTCTGATTTGTTCCCAGATCGGTCACCATACGGTGAGGCATATTGTCAGCCAGTCAGAGAGCTGCCAGGGATAAAGTTTCATGTAACACTATCGTCATGTCATCCCATATATTAATCTAACTTTGAAACTGCTCAGAGTAAAAAAAAAAAAAAGGCCAAACACTGATTATTCATGTCGGAAGTGTCCAATGCTTTTTGGGAGGAAATGGTATGATGGACCGAGATTCGAGAGTGGAAATTCAAATTTACATTTATATAACAGATGCTTTGATTTGTTTTCAATTTTATTTTTATGCATGTCATAACTTTCCAGAAGTAACATGACCCTGACATGAGGCAGTGAACATCAATGCTCAAGACTTCAGGACATATTGAACATGCTGCGAAGTTCTGTCATCCAAAATTCTTTTTTTTTCTTTTTTTAAATGGAGGCAGGTATTGTTTTGTCTAGACAGATGGAACAACTTCTCCCAGTAGGGTTCCATACTGAATGGGATGGTGGCCACCAACACTGTTCTGTCCAGACAGAATGTTCGCAGCTGAATGGCCGAATTACATCCATGTTCATGTGCAGAACCAAGAGGGCACAGCTTCTGCAAATCGTCAAGCGTACAGACAGCCTGCTACAGATGGCAGTTTCTGCTCATAAGTCATAACGGACTTAATTATCTGAAGGTAACCTCTAAAGAAAGATACGAAAAAATAAAGATGTAGTGTATGGGGTAAGATCACACATCCTTGTTATTCCTTGCAAGCCGCAATAGACCCCTTCCAAAATTAATGCACTCTTGTGGCACAGCTCAAGATACTGCACAGTGGCGTGTGCAAGGGACTCCATGTTGACTTTCAAGCGTCGCTAAACATGTGCATGTTTAGCGACGCTTGAAAATCGCTAAACATGCACTAAACATGCACTTAATGCTGCTAAACATGTGCATGTTTAGCGGCATAGGTGTTTTCCCATGTTGCAGTGAATTCAAAGGTTTAGCCCCGGATTCGCGAAAGGGGTCTAAAGCTGACAAGGAGAGAGGCCTCAGTTGGAAAATTGACATGGTATTGCGCTCAAGATTTCATCCTAAAATCTGACATTAAAAAGAAATCCATTCATGCGGTTATTTTTAAGCAAGCATGCTGACACGTAAGAATGCCATGGTGCAACGAAAGGAAGGGCTCAACTCGGGACGGAGCAACCAGTGACAGTACCACGGAACTTCGGACTGCAGTGCTTGGACGGTACTCTACTGGTGGCGATCGTTATAGACATTCGCTCTGACGCAAATAACCTTCGAAGGTTGTTGATATGTGCCGGAGACAGCCTTGACTCGACGCTACCTTGACTGAAAATGCCGGACATCTCCGAGCCTTAAGTGGGGTTTTTGGGGCGCTTTGTCAGACACAGCGCGCTGACTTTGAAAAGCAAGAATTGTGAAACATCTTTCTGAGATGTTTTATGAAATTACGCTGCACTTACGCCGGTACAGGTGGTAATTCGTAACGTTGTAACTTGCCGCACAACAGAAAAATACCACAGCTGACGCGAACAAAACGAAAACAAGTCAGCCAACGAAATCAAGCCGCAGCGTCACAGTTCCGAAACTGAAATTCCCAAACAATTAATAATAATATTACAACATTAAATTGTAAGAAATAAAACGCGCATAATATTACACACACAAGTTGCCGCCATGTCAGCGCGTTTTGCCAGTTTTGCTCCATCATTTGCTTTGGTCATTTGAGTCACTTGAGGTGTTAATATTGAAAACAATCACTTATTCGATATTTTACCAACTATGAGTTACAATTTTTATTATTATATTAAATAAAACCGGTCGTGATTTACGTCCCAGTGAAACCGAAACCCCGCAAACCACTACGAGACGCTTCAGTCGGCCAAAAACATCTCACAGTCGTGGCATACAAGAGATGCTTCCGCCCGGCCCTCTCTAGCACCCGAACAACATTTTCGCGATGATTTCGAGGCTGTAAAGAGACCTTGACTTTCGAAACATCCGCTGAACTCGGCGTCAGTGACAGCAGACGAGCGCCATGGGTTTGTGCAAAGTGCCCCAAGAAGAAAGTGACGAACCAGTTTTGCTACGAGCACCGAGTGAACGTCTGTGAACATTGTATGGTGTCACAGCATCCTACGGCAAGTACACCTAAATATGTTGTGGGTTTGGAACGCCAACCTTAGACGCTTCGAAAGACGACCAACCATGCAACCGTTGAAGCTCATTTCTGCGTACCTCCAGGTCGTTCTGCGTAGCTGTAACCTCTGCATCGAGACAGACACACAAAAAATGAATCTCGTATCTGACGTGTCGACTTGTCTTTTGCCTTCAAACCACCTGAAATTGTTCTTTGATCAAGAATGTTTCCTCGCGTTCTCGTTTGAGCTCGATCACAGCTGCGAGGAAAAGAAACAGAAAAGAAAGCCGGTCACGAATTTCGTCGATCGTGCGTAACCGCGCAGGCGCAGTTACTGAACAAGCTCCTGCGCATGCGCAAATTCTCGCAGGGCGGCAAGAGGTCCACGCCCATCACCGTTTCCCCTTCCACGTTTTGGTTTCACGTAAAAATTGTATGCGTGTTTACATTCAGATCGGCAAGCCTCAAGATTAGGAAGCTTAACTGAAAGGACAGCTCACTGCACCTCAAACCCGCACTTTGTTCAAAGGCGCATGCTTCAGTCGCCACAAAACGCGAAAGCGGGACCAGCAAAACAGAACCTCACCATGCCAAACAGGAACCAGCCGTTACCTGAAAAGCACTTTAATAAGCTCGCAGCTGTGTTCGAGATGCCAGCATATGTCTGTTTTTCTAGCTATAGTTGGCCACAAGCTAAGAATTCAGCTCTGCCTTCAGCATGTGCTTGTTGCCTTTCAACAGCCTTTGGCTGCATGCTGCAGCAAAGTGTTATCAAAGGCAGAAAGCTTGCACTGGCAGACAGCGCATCTACTGAATAACCTGTCAACGACTATTGCTTTCAGTCTGTGGTAAACCGTCGCGACCCTATATACCAAGCTCACCTGACTTACCACTCTAGCTTTTTCGAATAATTTCTGATCCCAAGAGCAGTGGACGTGCAAAGAAATAATTTGTTTCGTTGAAATGTGGAGAAAGCTTTCCGAACAACCTATTGCTTCAGCTGCAGCAGACCTCTGGTCTGCATTACCACGCAATAAAGCTCGGACGAGAGGATGACACTCAATTCTCATCACACTTAAACTACTGCAGCAAGCGTGAGTGACGAGCACATGCGATACGCGTGCCGCCGTAAGCGCTTGCACGCTGTTTACTCAATGTCGCCACATCATGTAACACACAAGGACAGCGTGCGTGTCATTCGAGGTCTAATGACCTGCTTGAAGCATTAGTGAAATTCTTCACGCGATCTCCGTAGGCCATTGGCCATTTATACTAGAGGATGTGGCGGCACTTCAAACAGATACTTGGTGCAAGTTTCTACTGGAGCTGCAAACACTGAACCAGGCGAGACCTTTGTTTGTATTGGAATTCTCAGCAAAGCTACCCTCTGAATCGCACTGATGCGGTGCTTAGTGTGCGTTGCCGTCTGTTCCATTCCCTTTGCAGTGCATTGTGCAGAGCTACCTCCAGTGGCTTCAGGACAGCGACTATGACCCCATTTGCCAGCTGTGCCGACAGGGACTCTCCACCGACGCGTGCACAAGGCTCCATGTGCTACCGTAAGTCTTGGAGATGTTCACTGCACTATTGTTTAGTTTCGCAAGTCTCGCCGTCGTTCCTATTTAAGCCTCGCGCCGTTCCGAAGGTCTGTATTCTGTTTCACCTTATGATGGACAGCGAAGGACGCTATCTGAGACCATCCAGTGTCACGTGAGTGTCACATGACCATCAGGAGGGACGCAGCGACGTGCGGGGCGCGTGGTCAAGTGATGTGTTCACAGCTGGCTGGGGTGGCTGCAGCATCCGCTGCGGTCCACGTCCTAAGGAAAACAGAGTATAGTCTGATTTGCCGCTTGCCCCTCCTCTGACTGTGGCAGTTTGTTCAACAACTCACTTTCAGTTCTTTAATTGCTACTACCTTTTACCACTGGTCTCAGGTAATTTTCACCATGATCAACAATAAACCCTTTCCGAAACCCAGTCCGACCACTCTGACCACTACCGTCGTCTGAGCATGTGACATTAGTGCCACACTAATGCCAGGCTTTGTGACGGCTGATGAAGAAAGAAGTTGTAAGCATATCCCCAGGCAGATAACACAGTAGCCTGTGCATTTGATACATCAGCACAGCCTGACATACAAGATAGGTGCAAGCACTGCGGCGCCGTCTCATTTGAGACCCGCCGCGGTCTAACGCTCACTTGGCTTTACAGCCCTCTGACGTAGAGAATTTAAACGAGGGCGTTACTGAGGTCAGCACTTCGCACCGAACAGTCGTTTTCTTCATCATTATTGAGACCGAAAACAAATAGAGAATGAACTGCACGGTGAGGGACAGATTATTATCTGCCGTTGAGAATGCAGAAGTGACGCTGCCTGATGAAATATCATTTTCATTATCCCCATTATACTTCATTCATTCCTAAGCTGACAGTGCAGTGGAAGTTGCGTTCGTCGAATTAGTCGCACGTTTTTCCTCTCGCCACACAGTCACCTTCCCGCCCGTACTCCTGCTTCGGAGAATGAGGTAAGGCGATGAAAGGGGCGGTGGGTTGGTCCCGCAAGTGCCCAGCTCCCAGCGCACCGTCAGCTTAGGGGTAGACGGAACGTAATATGCGTTCAAAAGTTAAACTGCTGTTTGAGCCACTAGATGGCGCTCGAATTTCTGAAGGGTTCCATTAGGAGCTTCCATCGGTAGTCTACGTTGCCCTGATCTAGCGATTGGCGCACGCCGTCTTGCAGACGCCTTCCACTGGAACTGCCTGGACCGCCACTGCCAACAGATGCCACGCCACACCGCACCGGCCGGTTTCTGCTGTCCCACGTGCGGGGCAGCCAGTGGTGCCCGCCACCAACGTGGCCTCGCCGGTCGCAGACGCGCTTAAGCTGCTGCTCAGGTCGACCGACTCGGGCCAACGCCGGCCCGACGTCGGCACCCTCGCAGGAGACGACGCCAGTGAGTTGTCGTGTTGCCTGGAACCAGACTTGCTACAAAGTACAAAAAAAAGTATTTAAGTTAAGCTACGGGATACGTACCAGGCTAACAAGTAAATGAGTATAGCACTAAACACCAAGTTTAAAAAGTATCCGAGTAGAGTACTAAATATTCATAAAAGTAACTGATTACTTCCAAAATACTCTATAATTACAAATTGCTAAATTGCTGTAAAAAGAAAAAAGCAGCTTCATACAACAGGTTTTTCCCTCGTTCCAATCAGTACGAGAGAAAAGATGTCCTCTCCTCCCCACCCCTTCACCCAGGGGTTGGAGGATTATCTTGGGTGGAATAAAAAACTCCTGTAGGCAGGAGAGGGAACAAGCTTTTTTGTGCTAACTTGAGGCCAAAAGATAAGCCACTGTGACACAAAAGCGATGTCTCCGGAGCTGAATCTAATTCACCGCCGACCTCCTTCCAAAAAAGGAAGTAACTTACAAGTAACTTCTAAAGGCCCGTTCACACTCTTCGTGATTGAGTACGACCGAGAGAGACGAGATCTGTTAAAACTTAAACTTTCTTAGACGAGGGAACACACTGGCATTCTGGCGCCATCTATGCGGTGACCCTGGAACTGCATTTCACAAGAGTGAAGGTTTTGGTGGATTTCCGACGTCACATGTGCGTAATGCCTATAAGAAAGGCTTGTTTATAACGTTTACAAAAGTTTTTCGAGCCAAGAAAGAAAGGATAATGCGTGGGAGAAATATAAAATATGCCGGACCGCCAAGTTTACATTGCTACCCAATATATGGCGCCACTGTGTCCTTTCGTTGTAAGAGGTTCTAAGGGACCAAGTTTTAAGAGGTTGCAAGAGTGTGAACAAGCCTTGAAAGAATAACTGCAAAGAAAAAAAAAAATTTTTTTTTAACAGCCTAATAGACTACTTCCATAAAGCCCTGCATGCAACGCGGCGCGCGTTGCACTCTGGGAACTAGTTGGCCAGGGAGGAGAGTGCCATGGTTTCGGTTTCGATCGACACGTCGACAAGAGATTATACAAAGAGCGTGGACTATAAACGGCCGTTATTTTATGTTTTCTGGTCCCGAGAGCGTCATTTGTGGTCTCTAAACTAACCTAAATGGCCAGACCTCGAAGCTTTAGCACAAGCCCGAGACGTATAGCTTGTCTTAACGCATGCTTGTTGTATTTTTGTACTTGAGCCTTTCTGTTAGCGTTTCGAGGTATGTGGACTAGCCAGTGCTGGGAATCTCGACGCTACGAAGCTCGGGGATCTTGCTTGTGTACGAATCAACAAGCTGTAGACACCAGTAAGTATGCATACATCGAGCTCGCGCCTTTACATTAGTTTGGTTGATCAGGAAGTTTGTTTGTTTCGTGCGTCCATAGACGAAATATTACTTTTTGCAATTACTGTTTTTCTTAATACGCCTGAGTACGCAAGGTAAAACTCGGAGGCGCCATTGAAAAGCTCCATTTGAACACACTTCTCATCGCTTATCTGTACTGCCCCGCAGCACTGCACGAATTCGTGAAGTCCCCACCCGCTTGCATTTCACTAATATTCAACATCGCGTATACGCATAAAGTTATCCTGCAATCATATAGGCACATTCGCACATACAAACCGTTTTAAGAAAGCAAAAGTCGAGCACTTGTGTGAAGAATGTCGCACCGTTCGCCAAACGTGCGCCGGACGGGCATGAACCCCGGTGCGCCAAACGAACGAAATTATTCAAAGTGCATTTGACGGTTGCTAATGGCCATAATATTTGTTATGTGTTTGCTTTCTTCCTCACTGAGTATGCCGAGATAATTTCAGACACACCGTTCAGGCAGATCTTGGGCGTCAGTAAAAGGTCGTCCAAAGAGGCTTATCGAGGAGTAGGGAACGCTTGTTAGGGCCTCCGTCGTAGCTAGCCGATCTCAGCGTTTGCGAAAACTTAATCTTATATCAGCATAAAATTTGAGTGTGAGATATGTGATGACACGAGGAAGACATCATAGTAACTTTTGTGCAGTAGTGAGGTCGAATTTATTGCGTTTCCTTAAAAGTTAATGCGCCAACGCTGGCTCAACTTTGATACTCCTGTGAGGATGCGGCTTGCTTTTCACCCAATGAAGTAACAAGAAGCGGACGTTTGGCAAACAAAATACGTGTAGGGCTCAAGGTGACCAAATTTCAGTTGTAGTTCACTGGTACTAGACGGGATTACTGACACGAGCTCAAAGATGCACTCGTGGGGTGAGGTGACAAGCCACGTCTTACTACGTTTGCATACGCACGCACAATATCCGGTGTTTCGGGAACCAAGGAAAATGCCCCGGTCTTCGTTTTTGTATCGCTCGAGAATGAGTGTATTGTACATTCGTGAAAAGTCAGATAGTCGAAAACGCAAGCAGCGCGTTCGGTCGCGGCGTGATAGCATGAGATGAAGCTGCTCAGTCGAAACCGAAACTGAGTGGCCAACTAGTTCCCAGAGTGCACTGCGTGGTATTTCGCCGCGATGGGGCGCGTCGGTTTTGGAAGAAGTCTAATAGGAACAAGTATGTCACAAAACAATCTTTCCGCGAAAAAAAAAAAAAAAAAAAAAACAATTTTAGGAGCAATATTTATTGCTTTGAGAGACTGATTTTGGACTGCGGCTATTTTGTCCGTTTTTAAATCGCGCACCATCGACTTAGTGTGATAAATGGTACAGAGTGCCGTGCTACAGCAACTCTTCTCATTGAGCTACCGAAGCCGGCTCGGTGGCTCCGAGCGGTGGAGCGCCGGCCTACGGATCCCCATGTGGCGGGTTCGAATCCCCGGCCGAGGTGCCCGCAATCTGACGGAGGGCTGATTATGGAGGAGGCGCCGTGTAACCGAGTTTTCGGTTGCAGCGTCAAAAGATCCCCAGGTGGTCCAAATTAATCCTCTGTCCTCCGCTGGGGCGTGCCAGATGCCCGTCGTTGGTTTGGCAACGTAATACCCCTAAATTTGACTTTCATTGGCTAAGAGATTGATTGACGGGGCTTAGATCTTGGTTGTTAAACCTTTGTGGTATGTTGTAACTTCCTTTTGAGCGGCATATTTTTACGTTTAAAGAAAAAAACCCATGTAATGAGGGTTATTATTCTTTACAAAAAGGTTTACAAGACGGGCACTTTCCGTATGGATTCATACCATAACAAACAAAAGCTTCGCCATTCTTTTCATGGTCGCCGAGGTCTCTGCTCTCGCCTGTGTCGCCTACCTCGACTGTTTCTTGTTCACCCAGGTGCTTGAGTGAGACTTCCTAAAGAGTGAAGTAGTGTGTGTGTTTAGCAGCTGTCGCAGGTGTTATTGATAGGAAGCGACGCTGGGTTTTGGCTTTCATAGCGCAGTTTGTTACTTTCGTTTTTCTCTGCTTTCTTAGCATTGTTTTTTTGTGTTTGTTTTTTTCACGTTTGAGCGTGCAGTGGCTGATTTTTTGGAGATGTCGGCTCCTGTAAAGCGGTGCCATTGCTCGGTAAAGTGGTGCCAGATGAGTGATGGAAGACGCACCGGAAGTCGAGGACGCTGCGTGCCTCCTGCTCGACTCCGCAGCCAAGTCAATCCAAGAGTGAGGGGCAGGGCGTACGTCTCCTCCGCCCGGTCGAAAGAGCGGAGTTTCAAAATGTGGAGAGGTGTGCTCACTCCGACTAATTTACGTCCTGTGGTGTAAATATTGTTACAAAAGATTGGTTTCTTTTTTTCGCTGAAGATTTGTTTTGTGACATGCTTGTCCCAATTGGGATGTTTTAAAAAACACTTTTTTTTTTTCAGTTACCCTCTTTAACAGATTTGCTGCGCCGCTGCTGCTGCCGCGTGCTGCCGGGTTTTCTGTATTGCATGTTTCCCCAAAACAGGGCCACATCTAGGCGTGACTGTCTGGCTTGTATAGTAATGCTTTTACAGTAAAACAACTCGTGTGAAAGCATGTAGTGGCTCATTCAAGTCTTTAAACCAATAGGCCCTCACAGATTCTTCTTTCCTTCTAATGGAGATTTCTTTTGGGGGAAGCTCTTCAGGGGTCTTTTTGGTTCAAGGACAGCTCTGATTCGGGAATTTTCGGCTTTCTTCGATTTTAATGAAACATGGCTCAGTCACTTGCGAGGCTGCATGGTCGTGCAACAAGATGCGGTTACAGAAAATCGTGTCGCACTTCTTGACCGCAGGTTTTCGTCTAAAAGAAAGTCGAGTTTCGAGTCGCAAAGTTTTCTTTTTCTCGATACAGACCCCTTTCGAAAGTGCGCGCCATCTACCATAATATCCAGAGAGATGCCCCGCTCCCGAAAAATAACCCCACCCTAATTCTTGCCTGATTTGCTGTTTTTTTTCAAAAGCACCAAAGGATAAAGTCCACTGGTAGTAATTGCAGGGACCTGGCCATTGGCGAGCTTGACCGAAATTGTGTTACTTAGCCGTGGGTTACTTAGTCAGCCAACAAACTTTGCTGACTGAGGACAGTTGTCTTTGGTTCATCGCTTCTCTCTGCGATTACTAGTTTCATGGGTCACAAAATATAAAACTAGTATTTTTTTAACTTTTCTCATTGCACACCGAAAGTTGGCCCTCCTTAATTTCACCCAATTTGCTTTCGATTTTAGGTGGGCTATCTCTTGGGATATTACGGTAGATTCTAGTAGCTGCTGCATCAGTTACCCCGAGTCCATAGTCGCTTGTGCACATACTCTATGCGTGTATTGGACGCGAGGGTTGCATCGGCACCTGGCGTGAACTCTGCTCAGCTCGGCTCAAGATGTCAGCGGTGAAATAAACAGCACCAAAAAACGAAGGACAAGAAGATGAAGTACACACTTGAAGCGCTGACTTTCAACTGATTTAGCTTTGTCAGTTGAGAGTTCTGCACTTAATGTGTACTTAATCTTCTCGTTCTTCATTTTTTGGCGCCGTTTTATTTCATCGTTAACATGTACCACCAACTCGCCCGACTTTCCGCAGTAGCGGATCAAGAACGAGCGCTAGCATTGACGTTCGGCGAGCACTCGGATCCCAATCGCACTCTTTGTGCCCGAGTAATGGGACTGCCAATGCTGCTCGACGGGGTCTCGAAAAGGGTCTATCTTTTACTAGTAGGCGGCGTTTACGTGAAGATGGCACGTGTGGATGCCTCGTTGGATACCCTTTCAAACTAGTTTTCCCCTTGTCCCAGTGTTGGGAAGTACTCTAAGTATATTGTACTTAAAGTGCTACATTCAAATGAGGTTTAGAAAACTTCTACTTTACTTGAAGTACATTCTTTGATGCACAAACTTGTACTTTACTCACAGCATTTTTTATTTTTTTTGTACATTTGTGAGGAAAGTAGTACTCTTGACTTCAAAGTACATTTCCCTAAATTTTGGTGTTGTTTAATTTGTATCACAAAATGATACTTTGTCAACTCTGAAGAAATATTGGGAAGGCAAGTATAAAAGCCTCAACCCTAACACACACACAGAAAAAAAGGCGTATTGTTGTGTGAAAATGCACTACAGCAACCTACTTACAACGATACCACATATAACGATGTACTGCTTATAACGATCAGTTTAGAGTTTCTAGACTGGAAATGATCAGTTTCTAGTCCAGATGCAACGATAATCGCGTAATAACGATTGCAATTGAGGGTTTTCTCATTATCGTTATAAGTGGTTGCACCGTATCACTCTCTAAACGTCATCTGTATTTCTCCAAATGAAGTAATGGCGGCTATAATACCGATACAGAGAAGTGCCTTATAAGTTAAATGTGTTATATATGTTTGTCAGTGAGAATAAAACTACTTTTTGTCAACTTGACTCTGTTCATTATTTGCCGCCATTTCCGAAACTTGCTAATGCACCCCCAATTACCTCGTAAAACAATCTCATACAAATTCAAGAAAGAAAAAAAAGATAATGAAAGGGCACCATGAATGATTGTGTTAAAAAGAACTTGTACTTTACTTTGAAAGTACATTGTATTTGTATCACTTTACTTTTCAAGTACAGGGCATCACAAAGAAAACTGCGCTTGCAGATGCAAAAATACAACTAGGTATCGCCAAACGTTTATTCTCCGCCTAAAAGGAGCGTTTAGAGGTCACAACCAGATGGCAAGGTTTAGCCGCTGATCCGATGCAACTTAATCAAAAGTTATAAGTGATTTTCTGAACATTTCAATGGGAAAATGGTGGCCGACGTTGACGTTTTCGAATACATGGGGCTCTATGGCACCAGACAGCGAAAACGGGTCAAAATTTGAGCTCCAATTTTCCCATTGAAATTTTGAGAAAATCACTTATAATGTTTGATTAAGTTATCGGATCGGGCTGAAACTTTGGCATCTGGTTGTGACTTCTAGCGCTACCTTGGGCGGAGAATGAGCGCTTCGGCGATGCCTAGTTTATTTTTGCGGTAAAAAAAAACCTGTAAATTTTCTTTTGTGACACCCTGTACATTAGACCCAGCATACTTACGGCTCTTACTTGAAGTACACAACCTCTCGTTTACTTTGTACTTTGAATAACTTTTAAACATGCTTCATCCAACGCTGCCTCGCCCTTGCAGAAGAAGGAGCAGAGGGCGGCGGCCGGCCCCCAGGGCGACCCCCCTCGGCGAACGGCAGCCCTGCCCCTCCCCTGACCCCCTCGGTCCCCTCACAGTGGGGGCCCAAGAGCCCCAGCGGCGCGCTCCCCACCGCACTCCACGGGAGCACCTCGTCCGAGAATAACGTCGGGGCGTACGGCTCCACCGTCAACAGTGAGTGGGTAGTTCCGTGGCGCTACTGTGGTGCCTGGAACGCATCTCCAACTGGTGTGTTTACCGCGTCCTTAAATGTGGTCCCTCAATTTCTGCCTGGTGACGTCGGAGAAGTGTCTCGGCGTCGCAAGACTTGACAGGCCACGGAAGCTTTGGCAGTCAGGAGTTGGGGTGCCACAACAATGGCGACTGCTCCCACTTTTTGCCGGGAACTTCTTGGACCGACTGACAGTACAACGCGCCAGCTCCTCCGACGTCGTTTCATACTTTTGGTGCACGACTGATATAGGACGCTAAACGCAACAGTTGAAGGCAGCGTTCCGGGCTTCGTAGCGGTACCCCATCCCCGAGTGCGTTACGGTGTAGCTGTTGGAGCGTTATCATCGTTTTGTCTTTATTACTCTTTTAACACGATGGGAATACACGACGGCTACGAAAAGCGTGGACCACGAAAGGAACACTTGCGACATGACGACAGCTGTACTCGCAACTGAACTTTGTTACTTGAAACGAAAAAGGAGAAAATAAGAATGATTAACACGTCATCATCAGATTACACGGCTGTGCACGCAGATCAAAGGCGCCCTACCCGTGGCCCTCTGTCGCCGAGGGGGAATTACTGGACACTACTTGTGCCGCTCACGGTCAGGCTCTCGTGCTCGCTAGAAACCGGCGTTTCTACGGCACTAACGAAACCTGTTGCAAAACGTACAGCGCCACGACGGCAGGGAAGTTCGGGCAACCCTCAAATGCAGATCACGCGCTTTCTCGCTCCGCCTCCGCAACCGTGCGCGCGCGTCCCGCAGCTAACACCAGCGGCCATCGCCGGTCATCTGTTGGAACGCCGTACATCATTGGCGCTCGTACCGTATCTATGGCAGCCTAAAGGCATTGCGACAGGCGAACTTATTTGAATATGTTATTTGTCGTCTAACTTACCTTCACGTATTGAAGTGTCACCGAATCCATTTAGTTTGTACCGCAACCGTGGCAGGTTTCGACCCAGGTTCGAGAAAGCTTTGGTGCAGCAGACAACAGGAGCCAGTACAGAGGAAAGGGATGAGAAAGGGGGAGTTGTTGGCCCGTCTGCCTCGCCCGACTCGGCTGCTCAAAAGTTGTTGCCGTGGTAACCTGTGCCTGCTCACGTATGCCACGTGGTAGCGGCGAGGGAGGGGCGTACCGAGGACTCCCATTATTCGTCAGCGGTCGCGCGGGCTTTTAGGATTTTTGCATACGGTCTATTGGACGAGTAAAAAAATGGCCCCTTTCCCCACTATCATGGCAAAGGTGGTGCTAACACAGAATGTTGCGATTGCAGCGCAGTTGTTTCTGCCAGCCTCAGTCACTCCAACACCGCAACGCTAGGAGAACAAGACATACCTGACCAGGAGAAAACGAAAGACTTGCACCGCGCCGCACTGGGGCTTCCTCGTGAACAGCGCTAGCATCCAGAGAGCGCATCAAAATTAAAGAAAGAAAAAGAAAGGGTATGCACGCTTGGCACGAAGCCTGAAGCTCCTCGTTTAGTGTGTGCGAGGATGGAGCGCGTTGCCAGTGTCGCTGTGTTTGATTACGCAATGTAATCAAGAGTTGCTCGAGATCTGCTCTGATCAAGACGTTTGCTGGCACTCGTGCCCCCGTCCAGTCAGTGAGGAGACGAGTGCTGCGGCAGCTTTCGACTGGCACTCGCATTTCTTCTTTGCTCCGTCACTCGAGTGAGAACCGGAAATGGTTAGGTGCCAGTTATGTAACACATTCTGTCTTAAAAATATATTAAAACTTGAAGCACTAAAGTGGTTTTCGATATTGCCTATTTATGGCGCGAACTCGGTCTAGGTGCTCAAAGCGTCCTAGAAAACCCAAAAATCACAATCGTGCACGGCCTTCTTTCTTATTACAAAGCGGCGAGCCTCTTTCCTGAGCTGTATCTCTGGATAAAAGGGCATGTCATAATGTTTGGTCGCGTTTTTTATTAAAAATAAATTGCACGTGATGGTAAGTTTTTACTTTCTAGGACGCTAGGGCATGAGGATCAAGTTATCGCCATAAAATAATAAGCTCAAAATGCACTTTACTGTCCCTTTAAAAGTGCATCTTGTCCAGTTGTGTCTTGAAACTACGGCTAAGCTCGTTAATTCGACTCCCGTTATTTCGATCATCGCGTTAATTCGATCCTTCCGTTTAGCACCGTCAGAAATGTACAGGCTTCAATAGGCAGAAAACCCCGGTATTTCGATCTGATGAATATCCCCAACCCGATAATTCGTCCCGGGAGCCAGCATCTTCGTAACCGGGAAATATTTTTTAAGCTAACACTATAAGTTTAAAGGTTAAAACGGCGCCTCAGAACACAACACGCGTCCCTACCCATATTGGCAAACAGCCGTTGCAGCGAGCCCGCGCCTGATTGCGACACCTCCACAGACGCGCGATGCCCGTCGGCGCCCCCGGCGCCTCGAGCCGGGGCGCGCTCCGCGAAAGAGCGCCCGCGCAGACAGGCGCCCTTTCGCCGGCGCCTCGCGCCGGAGAAAGGGCCGATTTGAATAGCCGAGATAAGACCCAGTCAGAGCGCACCGGCCCGATCACGTGGGGAGGCGCGCGGAAGGAGACGGGAGCAACGAGAGGGAAATGAGTGAGCGATGAAGTGAGAAAGAACGTCGGGAGGATGGAGAAGGAGACTGGAGAAAAATGAGCGAGCGATGAAGAGGGACCGTGCTGTCACGCGGTTTCTGGTTTCTGTTCTTTGGAGTGCGCGGCGTTTAACGCTTATACCGGAAAATGTCGAAAGAAAAGCGAGGAAAGTACTCTTCGAATGATTTAAAAACAAAAGTTCACATACTCAACGAAGTTAGGGAGGGAAAATTGTCCAGAAAAGAAATTGCCGAAAAGTATGACCTCAAGAAAAGCACGCTTGCTACCTACATTAGGAATGAAGCAGCAATCGTGAAAGCTTTTGAAGAAGAGCAATTTGTGAATTCAAGAAAACGCCTTCGCAGTGCAGCCCATCCAGAACTCGAAGAAGCCGTTTACAAATGGGTGACAGAAGTAAGAACGCACAACCTTCCGATGACTGGAGACATGATTCGCGCAAAGGCTCAACAGTTCAGCGAACGTTTGGGCATCGAGGGATTCCGTGCTTCCGAGGGATGGCTCGCAAGATTCAGGGAGAGGCACTCTCTTATTTTTAAGCACGTGTGTGGTGAAAGAGCCGATGTGGATGAAGATTTGTGTGAAAACTGGAAGACGTCGGAGCTCGCACGTATTCTTGCGGAGTATGCGCCCGAGGACATATTCAATTGCGACGAAACGGCGTTGTTTTTCAAAGCTCTCCCCGACAAAACGATAACGTTCAAAGGGGATCCTTGCACTGGGGGAAAACGCAGTAAAGAGCGGGTGACCGTGCTCGTGGCAGCCAACATGACAGGCACGGAACGTCTGCCTCTTTTGGTGATCGGGAAATCCAAGACGCCACGATGCTTTCGGAACATCGCACGGCTTCCAACGGACTACCGTTTCAACAGAAAAGCGTGGATGACACGTGAGATCTTTCAAGATTGGCTTCAAAAATTGAACCGCCAGTTCGCGTCCAAGGGGCGCAAGGTCGTGTTAGTAGCGGACAACTGCAGTGCGCACACAAAAATGCCGGAGCTGTCTATGATCCGCCTGATTTTCCTTCCACCTGCAACCACCTCACTCTTGCAACCAATGGATCAAGGAATAATCAAACACCTGAAAGGCTTGTACCGCAAGCATCTCATGGCAAGAATATTGCTTTGTCTGGACCAGGGTAAGCGCTATGAAGTCACTCTGTTGGCGGCGATGCATATGCTTGTTAAAGCTTGGACGGACATGCCAAGCCAGGTCATCGCGAACTGCTTTCGTCACTGTGGTTTCTCGTGTGATGGAAATACCGCGAGTTCGACGACTGCATCGGGTACTACGTCTACATCGGCAACTGCATCGGCTACTACATCGGCTACAACATCGGCAACCAGAATTGAAGATGAAAACTTTGACGAAGAGTGCAGTGCTCTAATGTCGGCTCTACCCGAAAACGTTAGTTTCGATGATTACGTTGCGATAGATGATGGAGTGCTTGTGTGCGGTCAATTGACTGACGACGAAATCATCGCATCGGTTCAGCGTCCCGAGGGTCAGGAGGACGACAGCTGCGAGAGTGACGCCGAAGAGCCGCCGCCACGCCCATCTCCTGCCGAAGCATCCGCTGCGCTCGATGTACTTGCGAACTTCGCAACGTTTGAAGACACCGACGGGACGATGTGGCCGCACATTGAGGGTATGCGGAAATTTGTTTTTGCGAAGCGTCTGACGGGAATGCGGCAGCAGAAAATATCGGCGTTTTTCTCGAAATAAAACTCCGTCGTCACGGTTGGCTTTTCGCCGCTTCTCGTGACGTACGTCGTTACTCGTTTTTGATCGATATTCGATAATTCGACTCTTCGATAATTCGATCTATTTTCGAGCAACCGTCAGAGTCGAATTAACGAGCTTCGACTGTATACTCTGTCTCACTAAAACCGTGTGGCATGTGGCGCCATTTTGTGGGGGAAGCACTACGTACCTTTACGTCCGGGGACCGGTGCTCAAAGGGGAATCCGATGTCCACCCCATCGCGCGGCCGACGGCTAACATCGACGGGCGGTCGCCATGCCGGGTTCTGCCAGCGCCATGCCAACAACGATGATCCCAGGTATCCAACAGCGTTTATTGGGAAACAGGGGTCCCCAACAAGACACTGCGGTCAAGCGAGCCGTGGACACAGTGGCCCGCAGCGCCCGCCGACCTGAGAGCCAAAGGGATGTGCGAGCGGAGTCATCGCCGGTGGGCCGAGCTCACGCCGCCACTTGTCGTCGCAGGAGTTCAGGCCAGGGCTCTCGACAGACGGACGTCCACTAGGAGCAGGGCACGCCGATTTTCGAGACAGGGAAACGCTCAGGGGTGGTCCAGTTGCGCCATTTGCGCCATTTTGATAAATTCCTGCTTGCCTGCGCCTTGCTGCGCCCAAAGGGAATAATTGCGCCAAACTGCGCCAAGGCGAACAAATCTGCGAACGAATTGGTTTTGGAAGAGTTTTCGTTTTCGTCTGGCAACTGTGGGAATCCAGTGGGGTTTGGCCATCACAATCCAATCCAGGTTTCCGGCTCCGCGGCATTGTTTCACAGGGTTCGCACCAATTTTACCGACATTCCTAACGCACCGCAGTTTTAACAGTTTTAGTTGCATTTCGAAGCGCACTACTGAAAATTAGCAAGCACAAGTAATTCTTTTTTTTTTTTCTGCGTGCTCATGTTCAGAAGCGTGACACTGTTTTATACGAATGTGCTCGCACATGGTTCCCATTTTGTTAGCATGGTCGGTCGGGACTGCTTGGTTACGAATTGTTGCCTTTTTTCACGTCAAATGATCTGAATCCTTGATTGTACAACTCGTTAAAATGTCTATACATTAGGAAAAACCCAGAATATTTTTATTGATTATTTGCTCGTTTCACGTGATAAGACTTTGTATAGTGCTAATTTACCTCTCTATCTAGAGCAGGGGTCTCGAAACCCCGGCCCGCGGACGCGCTCCGTCCGGCCCGCAGATGGCCGCGGTCTTTCCAGTGATGCCTGGCTCGCGGCCGGGCATCACTGGAAAGACCGCGGGAGAGGAGGCCCTCTCAGCGTTCGCTCTGCAAAAGTGGAAAGAGGAGGGAGGAGCTTCCACTTTACTCTTAAACTGTCACCAACTATAGTACAGCATAACTGCTAAATTTGGGTTTTTAATGGGCATCACATAACTGATCGCATGAATGCATGCTGGTATCACTAATAGGGAACTGCACCGAATTGCTCCAAACTGACGTGTGTGCTGCTCCAAAGCTGCTCCAAGCGACTTTTTCTGATATAAACGTGCTCCATAACGAGTATTTTTCTGCTCCGAAAATTGCTCCAAACTCAAAGCTGGCTGGACCACCACTGAACGCTGGCGTTGAGTGATCACTGGTCGGACGAGCTCGTACGCCACGACTCGACCTGTCGCCCGTAGTCCAATCCAGGGCTCCTCGACCACATGGCCGTCCACTCGGAGGAGGGCAGGCCCGACTCCCTTGCGCGATCTTGCTGGTCTGCCAAAAACGGGAGACGCGCGGAGGAGTGCGAGAGAGTAGGCCAGCATGGTGGCGTACTCTCTCTCGACACAATACGGAGCGACCAGGCTCGAAGCCAGACGACTTCGCCAGGAACGTCCGCGGCTTACGCCTTCTCGGGGAGGGAAACCAGTGGCTCCCACAATCACGGCCAAAGCTACCGGAGAGAGAGTGTATTCCGACCTGGGGGTTCAAGAGGAGGGAAAGGAGGAATGGGGAATCTCAGCCCTTCTCACCCGTTCCTCCTCTCCCTTGCTCTTGAACAGGTTGGCATACCCTTTCTCCCCTGTAGCTTTGCGCTGCACTGCACGGTTTTAGTGAGACAGAGTATAGCATAGCCATCAAGAAAATAGAAGTACTATGTTCTATATACACCTTGAATTCCTCGCACATACTGCAGTTTTGCTGCTGGTGATGAGACACATTTATTATTACGAAGGGGCACTCCCTAATGACATAAGTGATGCTACAAAATTTATTGTGTACAACACTGTTTGCTTCTGAATGGAGCGACTTCTTGCAAGGCGCGACTTTTCGCAAGGAACTGGTTGACTACACTGAATGTCGACGGTTATCGTGCAGGTAATGTGACGTCAGCGCGCAAAGTGTTCACAGCCACGCAGAGCAGCTTCGTGACGTCTGCCCCCGACTACGACGAAGACAAGTACAAGCGGCGTTCGGGGTTCGAGCTGTTGTCTCGCTGGATCAAGTGAGTTCACCGCTTCGTTGGTAACTCAAACAGTCTCCTCTTTCCCTGAATCCAACAAGTTAAAACCGTTTCGGTGATGTTTGTGAACCAATATCTTTTCTCATCAAATCGGGTAATTCAGTCACTTTACTGACAGTATGAAGGCCGTTTTAGCTAACTTGTGCCAAAACTTAAAAAAATCTGGTGCACGCTACACGTGTCGAACCAATGCAGCGTTGTTCACAGTTGCATAGTACAAGTCGAGCTACATTTTGCAACATACCGAGCTGGCTTATTGACGCAAACTTCTTAAAAATTGATTTGTGCGCAAACGCCCGATACAAAAGTCGTAAAGCGTGTCGAGAAACATTCTTTGTGTCGTTACCATCGGGGTATGGCAATTTTAGTGACTCCTTGCAGAAGTGGCGTGACAACGAGGTTGGGTAGAAGCGAGCGTGGCGCAGTCACGAATCACGCTACGAGAGTTTCGGTTTTGAGGCATCATCAGCGCAAGCCTGCATGTGTGTGTGCATTGCTAAAATGAAGGCAATAATGCTGCGTTCTTGCTTTCTCTGGGAGTCACCGTTTTGTGCGCGAAAACGAATGCAACGGTTGCTGAGCCTTCACCAGGAGAGAGAATAATAATATTGTAAATATGCATGTTCTTCGATTTGAGTCACTTGGCGTCAGCTTTGCATGAAAGTGTGCCTCCCACATTCGCAACGTCTCGTTTTTAACCTTTAAAATGCCTGTTTCTGGTGTTAGGACACACACGAACGTTTCGGAAGATAGGGAGAGTGAATGTCGGATGTGCAACGTCGAGCATTATAGTTCTGTGTTTAGTTTTATGCAGATACATGAAAATCGCGAAATAACACTAATTGAAAAATCAATATTATTTGTTTTGGAACACACTACTCCTGAGCCGAAAACAGAATTGTTATAATTGCGAGGAGTGCTTTAAAGTAATTGTCGGCTAATGTCTCAATGTTTCAGAATGCACCGCATCATTTGTCACTTGCGCAGTGGACTGCGTAAATTACTGGTCGATCTTCTATTCTTGAGGCAGAAAATATTGAAGAGAACCACACTCGCTCACACACGCACAGTTACCGTGTTGCCGACCCCACACCGCGCCGTAACCACTGGTTGTACTACACTGCAAAATTGTTGTGTGCATGTTTATACAGCCGGAAGTTAGTCTGCCTCAGTGGGCGTCTGGTGTCTCAGCTGTAGATGAGCAATTTAGACAGTGCGGTACAACCGCTAACCTGGGGTCTTTAACGTGCACCACGCAGTAGTGATACACGACCGCACGCCGGTACGATGCTCATCCAGATCGAAACGGGCAGGGGTGGGGCTCGAACAACACTGCACGATGATAACCGCACGACTGCACGGCGTCCATTTGGACTTTGTGTGTCTAATTTTTTCCAAGTTTTAAAGAAAGCGTGCAAGGTTTTAGAAATTCCACGTGATTACTCACTGGCAAACTGCAACATTAATAATTTTATTCACTTGAAAATTTTTAAAATCTTGCGACGCTTTCTTGAGTTAGATATTCGCTGAATTTGGCCATTTAAAGACAAAGCCACGAAAGAGGCTTAGAACGCGCGACGAAAATCGCGGATTAGGCAGAATATGGTTTATCGAAAGTGGAAAACAAGGACACCTTGTGAAACCGCCTTGCACGCGGCTGTGCCTCGCTCTCGGTGCAGGTCGCGGACGGTGCTGGGCGGCAGCAGGAGGCGCGACCCGCACGCCTTCCTCAAGCGCTGGGTCATCCTGTCGCTGCTGCTCGTCCTGGCGCTCTTCACCGTCGTCTACTTCCTCATGCACTGGGGACGGGCGTCCGCGGACTCGGACCCGCTGCTCGACCCCCGCTTCAACCCAGAGATCCACGTGCGCGACGAGCCACGCCCGGACCAAAGTCTCGACGGCGGCAGGCATCCAGTCGGCATCGAGCCCCGCTAGACGACGCTCCCTCGTCCCTGGGTCCTGGTTTCTTTCAAGCCGCGCACCGTTTTGTCTTTGATATCATAATAATAAAGCGGTACGTCTGGTTAGGCCTTGCTGGAACATTTTCGTTTGATTAAAGTGGGGGTCTCAAAAACGCAGCCCGTGGCTTGCATGCGGCCCGCAACGTTCTAGGACACGGCCCGTAGGCAACCGGCTACTTGTCTCGGTTCCCGTGTCTCGAGCGCTAGAAATGGCATGCGCCATAGTGATCCGATATCTTCGATTCATGTTTCGCTCGAAAAGTTGCTCTGCTCTTTTAACGTATTCACATAGTTTATACTTACCTGTGTTCATTTGCCCTTCGTTTCGCTTTGTTTTTTGCTCCTCAGCTTTTTGTGACATAAAATTCCGCTATTAGGCTACAAGCGCGAGCTGTTTGTTGAAGGATGCGTCTCGGCTGCGCAAGCTCACAATCAGCAGGAGCAACTGCCAGAAATAAAGCTGCAAGCTTGGGATTCTCACATTAAAGAAATAGCATCACCATTAAAAGACAAGTATTTGTTCAGAGTGCTGTAATAAAAAAATCGTCTGGAAAGCAAGAACTGTCGAGTCAACTGGTTGTTAACGACATGCTGTAGCTTGGCTAATTCCTAGTGATTGCCATTGAAAAATGACAGTGACGTTGCATCGGGGCGGTGTCATTTTAATTGTTATCACATCAGGTCAAGGCCCAAAGTAGCCATATAAATAAATCAAATCTAAAGATGTCCCTGGCAAAACTGGAGTTTACGAAAAGCATAAAGCACGTCTCTTCTCTTAAAAATCTTTCGAACCCCCCCTTCCTTTATGTTGGCCCTCAACCTTTCCGTGGGCTATCCTTCTACACTCAAATGAGTTTGAGACCACTGGATTAAAGCATGAAATGCCTAGTTCTTAAAGGCCGAGGAGCAGACAGAAAGGAGGAAACTCTCAATTCTTCGCTTTTCCATTCGAGAAAGAAGGACGAGGCATCTGCGGGGAGTAGCTCGGAGTGGGAGAGGGCATGGAGAGAAGGAAACTGGGAACCTGTTTTCTGCCCGGCAAAAGACGATTCTACAGGTCGGCCTTTAACGGAGCCCCCTCCCCAACCCTGAAATTTTGTTTGTCTGTTCGTCCGTGCATTTCCTTCTCAATTTAGCAGGGGAAGTGATGTCACAGAACCTACACACTGATTCAGTTTCTCCGCGAGATATGAAGGGGAAATTGATGTCACATAACCTATGCGCCAAATCAATTTCCCCGCTAAATTTAGCGGGAAGATTGACGTCGCCTGACCCGTTGTCTTGAGATCTGTACATTGGTTCAGTTCGCTAACTTTAGCGGGAAAATTGATGTCGCGTGATCTATGCACAAGGTCAGTTTCCCCACTAAATTTAGCGAGGAGTGATAAGAATATAGGTTCTTCACTCTCCCAAAACGACTGTTTAATGTCTTTTAAACAAATTCAAATTATCACGCCTTACACGCTGGATTTCATACACCATAGGTCTTTCAAAAAAAGGTTGCTGCCAATTTTTATTTTTGAAGAGACCGCGAGTTTGAGGCTGGTGGAGAAGAACCTCGTGAAGCCCATATGATGCGTCGTGTTCCAAAGTAGCTATTGGCTGCGTGTATTTTGATGCGAAAGCATTAACTGTCCCATGGAGCGAAGCCGGCGTTGTCTGTAGCAGCGAAAAACGGCACCTTAATTCCCATTGGCTGAGTGAAACGCCACCTAAAGTTCCATTGGCCAAAAGCACGGCAATTAAGATGCTTCGTCACGGAAGCTAGCGGGGCTATAAGGTCAAAGTGGACGCGCCTTAGAAATAAAACACAAAGAAAAGCACCGCAATGCAGATGTATCACCACAGAAGCCGTGGAGCCAGCACGGGCGCCGCGCCTGCGCAGTGGGAGAGCGTGATGTCACCGCCGGAGCGCCTTGTGAAAAGGGAAGGCGTGGTGCGCTGCTTGTAGGATAGATGCGTAGTGTTTACAGGGCTAACTCTTAGCACTTTTGTGACTGCACCTGGGATGTTGCCTCAACGTCATTATGTCACGTGATGACTGTCATTAGCGTGACGGTTTTCACGTGTAGCTGTGACATCAAGATACACCCAGAGCCATTTATACTGAGAGTCTGACCTTCTTAAAGTGACTTTGATAGTCTGGCAACCACAGCAGCGTAGTCCGACAACTGAGGGACGACTACTGCCGTCCGCCATTTTGGGGCTCTGACTCGGGAATTTTATGCCGTTTCTAAGGAATAAAAAGAAAGTAACGCCATTTTGTGTTATCGCGGAATCCGCTGGTTCTAGCAAGCAACAAGCTCCGCCCATTGGCCAAACTTTCAGTATAAACGGCTCTGTGTACACCATGACGTCATAGAGGACCTGTAGATGCTATGCATTAGCGAGCCTTTAAAATATACCAAACACTTGCATTATCTTTCTTTTTGCTGTTGAGATTTACGATATTTTGATGTCTCTGAGGTTTACGATTTTTCTTCAGCAAGTGTAACTAAGAAGATTGTTGCCAGGAGATAATCCATTTCCTGCTTTTATCCACAAGCAGGTCTGTCCATTCTTGGGGTATGAAAAAAAGGAGTCAATAACGATGAGCCTAATAAATCACAATGATGGAAACGAGGTCACCAAATGTATTGGGCCAAGCTGCCAATGGCACGACATTAAGCCCTCCTTCAATGTAAATAGTAACGCAGAACAGACCATACGCATCAGGAACAAAAGCACCCAGTCTGAGTAACTTCCCAACGTACGGCAGAACCCCATTTGTGCGTGTTTTTCCGGCTGCCATAAAATGTACATAAAAATTTCTCATCCCTTGTTTGCCCTGCCGGATGTCAGGGCCAAAAACTATCACCACCATCACCCGATGCAGATGACATGTTGGGTCGTCGTCCTCTTTTACAAATGCATAGCCTCGATGAAGAGTTGAGGCGGGCCTTGGTGCAAGGAAGGCGTCCCACGAAATCCAGCGGGAAAGTGTTCTACGTAACATTAACACGACGGTCGTCACACAACTTGCTTTCTTGATGGTCCACGACATCGCATGACACTGACATCACAAGAACCCTTATACAGGGTGTTTTTAACCTACACTAATGTGATCTGTGCAAGAGTTATACAGCCAGGGGGACGTAATGGCACGTTATACGGCCAGAGGGATAATCGTTGTGATAAGTGGGTCAATGAAGTAAAATTTGTTCAGCAATTTCTTAATTCTTGAAAATAAAGACATGGTTCCAGTCAAACTTGCCAAGCGTCATCGAAAACCACTAAAGTAAATTTAAGGAAGATTTGGGGTCCGTGGGAAGCCTGGCAGTGCACAGACGTTAGCACTCCTGCAACAGGCGCTAAGCTACTAATGCCGAAAAACACGCCCGCGTGGCTTTTTCTTATCCGCATTTTTCAATTGCAGAGCATTGCGCTCATTGTACGACTGGCAACCTTGGCTCACTGCTGCGCTTCCCACGTGCCCTAGACCTTTTTCAAACTTACCGATTTGAATTTCGACGATGCTCGGCAAGCTTCCAATTGAAATTACACATTTATCTTCACTACTTAGAAATAGAATGGACAGATTTTAGTAGTTGATCATCAGACTTATCGTGACTGGATCCTTACATTATGTCGCCCTGGCTGTACGACTCGCCTGCACAGGCTGCATTGGTGCAGCTTTCGTGGCTTCTTTAAAACAACTTTGTAAAGCCCATATACCAGATGGGCAGTATTCTTTGCTCAGCTGCCCCATCTGGCTCTTTCCTGGGAGAGCCTAACCTTGGGCTGGGCTTGAAAGGAGTTCCTCCGCAACTGCTCATTCACCCCTCCGTGAAGTAGGCACAAGCGACTCTTGTGCTCAGTTTTCCTGGTTTCTATCTTGTGGGAAGAGGAAATTTCTAATCGTGCACCGCAAATGCACACCAAGCTTTACTGTTTAGCACCAGTGCGCATGTCAGCTAACCCCTATGAACTGGCCCGCTTGCTAGGAGCAGCGGTTGACACTGAGGAACATCCGGGTTAGCTCGATGAACTCTGGAATTGCACTCACTTTTATATGTCGACATACATGCTTTCGTTACAATTATGGATAAACCCCTCGAGCAGTTAGAAAAAGTTGACTATATTTGGTTTTGAATACATATAGTAGTCCTTTACAGCCCAAGTCAAAAAATAAATTGTTGTGCAGGAGTTACTTCCTCTCTTCAACAGCATTAGAGGTTGTTAGTTTGCTGGATCAGGTTTTCTTATGGCTTCCTAAAAGTGTATCAGCAGGGTTTCACTGTAGCTGCATTGCAATGTTTGAAGTTTCTGAATTGCACAGCTTTTTCAATACATCAGGTCATCTTTATGGTAATGACTGAGCTGTAGTAAAGATGTGTATACAGTAGTAGCTCCGCAAGTCTGTTTTTTAGGGAGAAACCTCCACTTTGTCAGCGCCTCGGATGCCTGTACCAGTATTACCTATAAACATACTTCAAGCATGAATGCATGAGGCCAAATGGCAGGAGCGGCCGAGATTGGGCTTCATTTTCGCATTAAGAAAATCCTTTATAACTAGGATTCGGTGTTTCGGAAGTTCATTTCTCGTGAAATTCAGAGGGTGTTTTTCCAGTTTATTTTTTCGCTGAAAATTGCGGGTTTATCGGAGACTATTTTTGTTAGTTTCGCAATTCTCTGAAATTCAAAATTTAATTTCCTGTGTTCCTAATTTTCAGAAAATTAAAAGAAAAAAAAAGTTTGCGTACCATAACCTGTTGTTCTGAAGGAACTGATGAGCTAAAAGGCAAAACCTTTTCGTCGGTAGTTCGAGATTTCAAAGGGTACTGAAGTAGAATCTCCTCAGGACCACTGAACCTGTGCTCTTATAAATTTCATTAAAAAAAAGCAATTTCTTTCGTGACCTTGAAATTTTGAGTTTTTCGTATAAATCTATATAAAATAACTAGTATAAAAAAATTCAAGTTTTTTTTTTCAGATTTATTTGGAAACATGGAACCCCACTTACAACTTTAGAGTAAGATAATGGTTAGTTCTGAAGCCTTGGCATCTGGCTCAGACCACTAGTGCTACATTTAGGCAGGGAATGAGCATTCAGCAGTGCATAGTTTATTTTTATGATGAAACATTTTTGGAGGGGACCCGCCGTATGTCCGTATCTACTATGGAGATGTTCTACTGTATGCAGACCAGGAGTCTCAAACTCATTCTGGTGTGGGGGACAGAGGGTCCACCCCCAAAGAGGTCAAGGGCCGAGGAGGGGACAAGGGATTACGTTTTAGTGGAAAAGAAAAAAAAAGCAGAGGTTTCTATGTCGCAAAGTGGCTGAATCTCTCAGCAGCACATTTCAGACCTCCTAGAGAGAAGATCTCACGTTCTTTGCTGTTCATAAACCCGCCGCTTTAGTGGAAACATTTCTAGCTTCGATTTATTTACTTCGGGCTTATCTCTAATGTGGCAATAAGGTTTAAAATGACGCAGCAAATGTGCTTGCTTTTTTCATACAAACAAGACATCAAGCACACTGCCGTCGCCGTGTAACTTAATCCTATGCGGAGCGCAAGTTCGTCTGCTTCTCGCACAGGGGTTGCGATGATGTCAGAATGCCGAGCTCCCACTGGCTGATTGAAAAAAATAGTGGGTAGACCTCAAGGCCTCTAGCAATCGAGGTCTACCCAATCCTTTCAATCAAAGCCAATCAGAGCTCGGCGTCGTTCTGACTTCATTGCAACACCTACGCAGGAAGCAGACGAAACAATGCTGTCTATAGAATTTAACAAGTCTAGAAAAAGGAAAAAAATCCTGAATACAACAGTTTTTGCTTGCCTTACAAGTTTTTTAGCAGCATTATAAGACAATTTTAATGTTAGAAACTAGAGCTCATCGCTTCATCATTAGAAATCACTCCTGCTAAGCAAGAGTTCATGCAGCTGAGGTGCGTGTTAAAAGTTATGCGCTTAACATTGCTATTATTAGGATTGCCGTAGAGGTAAGTAACACGAGGAAGAACCAAGAAGCAAAAAGACGAACCATGCACTACTCGGTCTAAAAGGAGAATGAAATAAGAAAAAATATGTGAGCAAGTTAAAGAGCAGAGCTAGATTTTGAGCGTTAATGAACCGACAACGTGAGATCAATATTTATGGAGCATATAAGTCAAGCAAGTGTTCCAAGATGCGTCTTTGGTGGATCGGAATTCAACAAAGACCACGCCAATCAAAGGTCAACATAGAAGATGCACGATGACGAGGCAGTCAAGCAAGCTCAGTCATTGGTTGAGGTTGGGGGGGAAAACAAAAGCATGTGGGCACGTTTGGGTGTGGTGGGGGGGGTGGGGATGGGGGGGGGGGGCTAAACAAATTGCAAGACATGCAAGGAGCTGACAAACTTGGACGTGCTGTATAGCGCTCCAGACATGGAGAACGTGGGGTTCGCAGTTGCGGGAAGTGTGTTCGAGACCCCTGGCATACACCATTCCCAAAAAATGCCCCCTAGGAGCTGTCGTCTTTACCTTCCGAGCTGTGGGACACGTTCCGAGGATGCACAGGCATTTGAAGTACGTACCGATATAATGAAGAACTTTATTAAAGAAAAAACCTACTATATTGTAAGAAGATCCTACTGCAACAAAAATGGACCTTTTTCCAGTAAGCTTTTGCGCATGTGTACTCTCCGCTGTCGCCATTTTCGCAAGGCACCAGGACGGTGCCCTGCGAAAATGGCGACAGCAACTTTGTCAGCATCTATCTTTGCGCGTATTCAGTCTATTTTGACGCTTTGCTTTTAGTATCAGTAGTACGGGGTATAAAAAGCATTGAAAACCGATACAACAGCACGATGCCAATGTGTTTTGACGGGCGGAGGCATGTTGGGCTGCTCTTCATTTGTAGTTCGCAGACAACTCCCCAGACCGCGCTCGTTACTCGAAAAGGTCCGTTGAAGATGCCCTTTGCATCGTATCAGGCAAAGAATCGATAACTGCTGGCACACGGCAGCACGTTTGTCTGCTGCACTCGTTTAACCTCGAATGAACTCCGGAATATTTTTGTCGCTAATCGCTCGGCAGTCAACAAAAATCCACGCCGCACTATCTCCTGGAGTAACGGTGCACACACACATGAAAAGTACCACTCGCTTTCACAATTACATAACCAAATATATTTCGGGCCAAATTTTGTTTTGCATTGTCAAGGTACAAGCACGACGTACAAGTCAGTTTACCTCTGATCCAACTTGCTGAAGCAACACATTCATTGCCGTATTTAAAGAAGAATTGGATCGTCGTTCTCCAACAAAAAGAAAAAGCCCGTTGCAAGAAAAGAAAAACACAAGCTCAACTGTACACTATGTCAGGGTGGTGAGCCAGAAAACATGCCCTGAAAACGAAGATAAAAACATGACCATGTGCGGGACTGCCACGAAAACATGCTGAGGCGTCAGGTTCAGTCTGCACACAAAAAACTGCGGTACATTTTTATATTATGTACGTAGCTAAGATAAATACAGAAATGCTTGCCATATTGTTTGAAAACAACTAGTAGCCCCCAAAAACATGATGCTTGAGGCGTTGTCTATCCAAACACATGTCATCAGATATCGCCGCTTGCACGACTGGCCGTGGCTTCGGAAAACGAACTTGCACGTTGGCGAGACATGTTTCGAGTAAAAATTTACGGTTCGAATTGCACGAGGGCAATAACACTTGTCCAACTAAAATTGGGAAAGCTTTCGATGCGCCTGCATAGAAAACCCAATAAATATGTGCTTCATTTTGAACCCTTCCCTCGATTAAACTGTGAGTGAACGAAACCCACAATGGTACTGAGCGACGAAACTAGCAACTGGTGCACAAATACATAGCGCAGACTAAGCCGCAAGCCGCAGCATCCGAAATCGTGGTCGACGCTTGCCTCTTGAATTCCAAAAAGATAGCTGTGTCAATAGTAAAGTCCCACTGCTCTCCCATACGCTAATTGTGCAATGACGATACACAACTGTCACCACTCTATCTTATAAGGCTAACTCGCACACTTGTGTCTCCCTGCGTCACAACACTTGCGACTGCTCCTGGCAACACACTCATGTTGTCTTTCAGATAGCCGTAGAACACTTCCCAAATGCGTATAACTCAACTGAAGGCATTGCAGTATTTGCGAGATGAATTCTACCAACTCTCTATGAGAAACTATGACTTGTACCATTGTCCAACTTATTTCTAACTCGCAGCGAAAGAATGAAGTGTAAAAGATTGGGAAATATACGCAGATCGGAAGGGTTCTGGGGCCATCCGACAGACGGCGCCGGTGCATTATTTCATAGTAAGCGGTCGGAAACGGTTGCAACACAGTCAATAACACTAAGACGTACATGTGAGAACCAGCCCCCAGACTCGAACCGGAAACAGTTCGAGAGTCACAAGCACATCACACAGGTCAACAGGCAGTGAACCGTCGACCCAAAAATAAACCGAGAAAAACTACCAACGGGTACAAGTACAGCAGAAACCGACGCTTTGAAATCGCCGGGTCACAAAACAAACTCGGAGCGAACTAACTAAGAAAGGCTCCGACAGTGGCGGCGGGATCGAAGAGGGGAGGCCACGGCCGTGGCGACCATCTACGCGCGGGTGGGGACCGCTCCACACGGAGGACATGCTACCGACAGAAATAGGGGACTGCAGACACTTTCTGCCGCTTCCTTGCCTGCATCTGGTCGGAAGAACTCTCGCACGTCTTCTTCGCGTACCACCTGCAAGAGCAGACACCAGAAGGGCTCCAACCCCTCGACCGCCAACCACGAGCGTGCCTCGTGCGTGGGTTTCCGAGCTTGCACGCACTGTCTGATGGACAGCAGCGCTATCGCTCGTGCTTTGCCCTCTTCGGGTTTTGTTGTTTAGTTACAGTTTTCGCCGAGAAAGACTATTATCCCAGGGGGGAAAAATAATAACAAAATTGATGACTGCAGGCGCGGAGAAAGGCGATATGTTCTCAACGAGGAAGTCGGCCTTAGCCGATGAATAAATACGGCAACTTTCATTTGAAAGCGACGAGCGCTCTACCGTTTCTGACGGGCCGTACCAAATTTTGACGACTCGCAGACAGCGCAAAAAAATGGGAACCTTTTGCTTGGCCTCAAGATGTTGTGATCCGCCTTCCTGGACGTTTCCAGCAGTACCACACGGTGACAGACCTACTGGACATGTAAAGTAGCCATGAAGTGATGGTGAGAGCAACGAACAACATCTGGAGGCCAAGTAAGGTTTCCTTCAACTTTCGTGCACAATGCCTATCTGAATTAAAGGGCAACTCCGCTCCATTCTAAAGGTTTCAAGATAATGAGTGAGATCACATAAAAAAAAAAACACTAGTAAGAGACACTATGTCATTTATTTCGTTCTCGCTTCTCTTCTTGTCGTCGTCTGTGATTACCTCAGTCTCGGGTTTTTCACTAAAATGTTTTATATTGTTAAATCTAGTTTTAAACACGAGCAGAACTTGAAACCAAAACTTCGGCTCCGTCCGGCAACATTGGCCTCGGGCCGCCAAGAGCATGGTTATCACGTGGTATGAGATGTCACAATCCTATACGCAATGACGGGCGGGACTGGGGCGGGCGTGTGCCAGGCGCAAGTGTCGTCTGCACCGCACTCTTCATCAGATTTTGGCGTCTACGACATTCAACGACATCTGCACAACTGCGGCATAAGCCTGGGCACGTAGTGTCCGTAGTGTGGACGAAACTTCTGAGAGACAATATTCACAAACAGTGAGACTGACGACGATGGTCGTGACGCGGCAAGACGGCAGGACCACATAAGTTAGGATGAGGGAGTTAAACGAATAAAAAATAATGGATCCTCAATCGGTACCGCCTGTGTAGGCACAACCAATTCGGCGGGACCACATGACGGGGATGTTGGCGGGAACGGCCCGGGCGAGCATTCCAAGCAAGGCGCACGGGCGCAGGCGCGTCCTACCAATCACGTTGACACCGCTGAGCGCCGAGCTGAAACGTTGCTGACACCACCCGTCACGCTTGCCCGGAGAAGCAAAAACAAGCAAAAAGGGGCAATGGTGGCGACATTTGGCTCAATGCTGGCTACGCCCACGCCGTAGCCTTGACTGCGCCGTCGGTTGCACCTCAAATCGCCCGCTCGAGTCGGCCGATTTCGGCAATTGGACGAGTTGCAAAATTTGCTGCACCGTTTAGGAAACACTTAGACGGAACTAGGTCATAATATTTGACGTGCGGTCGTCCTAGGTGATATTGACTGCATTGTTTTTCAAAAACAAAAATGAAGCGGAGTTGCCCTTGAAGTTTTGCGGTGTGCTTTATGGAAAAGAAATTAGTATGTAACAAGCTAACACGCAGCATTTCGGTCTTGCTTCAAATTAGTATAAACGATACAAAGTCCTCCGAGGCGGCGTCGCAGTTGCCCATTAAAAGGTTAGACGGGAAACATTTCTCAAGAGACACTGAATGCCCAAAACATTTCTAAGTGCCCAAATAAAACACGTAAATGTAAAAAAAAAGTCAATAAAAAAAAGGAGGGGGGGGGGGTGTTTTATTCAGGTGCCTCAAAAGATGTTTCTTTGGGGAGTTAACTATTTTTTTAACATACTGCACCGTAGTCGTGGAAATAAACATAGGAATACTTTTTGAAAGGCTGCGTCGCAGTCACACTTCGATATGGCTTACCGTCTTGGAGGTGGCAAATTTCTTGAGGAAGTCGGTGAGTTCCGTCTTAAGATTGTTGTAGCCTGCAAGACGGCAAAGGAGGAAAAGCAACGCATGAAAACTGAGAATGCGGCGAATGTGGTAGATCAATTGCACGGGAAACTCCAACGCTTTCACCAAAATCATTCATTCTAGCAAGGTTAAATGACAGCCAAACCAAAGATAAGAGAAGGCAGAAGGGGCATACTGAAGCACAAGAAGCATCCACTAGTAATGAGCCAAACTTCAGCCGAATCGAAAATTCGGCGCCAAATTCTGGGATTCGGCAAAGTCGAACATATTTCATCGCCGAATTTTGGGATTTGGCAAAGCCAAACTTTTGGCAAACTTTTCTAAAGATTTGGCAAAGATTCGGCAAAAATGCATTGTTACCAGACTTCACATTAATATTTAGCTTTTCTGGCAAAAAAGATTTACGTATTTTTTTTTTTAACCTAAATGTAACGTGTTTGCCTATTGACACAATTTTTACTAAATATGGTGATATTCTACAAGATAATTGTATCAGTGTTGTTTTTGTGTGCTTACTGACAATTTGAGTGACTTCTTGCAGAAGCAGCGTGACAACGAGGTTGGGTAGTAGCTGAGCGCAGTCACGAATCATGCTACGAGAGTTTAAGTTTTAAGGCCTCATCAGTGCAAGCCCGCAAGTGTGTGTGTTGTACATTGTCAATAGAAAGGCAATAACACTGCATTCTTACTTTCTTTGGGAGTCACCATTTCGTGTGCGAAAACGTATGCAACGGTTACTTAGCCTTCACCAGAAAAGGTAACAATATTATTGTAAATATGCATGTTGTACGAGTTGAGTCACTTAACGTCAGCTTTGTGTGAAAGTGTGCGTCCCATATTCGCAACGTCTCGCTTTTAACCTTTAAAATGCCGGTTTCTGGTGTTAGGACACACACGGACGTTTAGGAAAATGGGAAAGGTTAGGAATGTTGGATGTGCAACGCCGAGCATGATAGTTCTGTTTTTAATTTTATGCAGATACATAGAAACCACGAAATAACGCTATATTAATTTGTTTTGGCACAAACTTCGTGTGAGCTGAAAACAGGATTGTTATAATTGTGAGGAGTGCTTTAAAGTAACTGTCAGTCAATGTTTCAACTACCTCGTTGCATCACTGGAGAGGTCAAATGAAAATCACGTCATCCAGAATGTACCGCATCATTTGTCACTTGTGCAGTGGACTGCGTAAATTACTGGTTGATCTTCTCTTCTTGAGGCCGAAAATATTGAAGAGAACCACACTCGCAAAGGCTCACAAATGCACAGTTACCGTGTTGCCCACTCCACACCTCGCCATAACCACTGGTTATACTACACTGTACAATGGTGACCGCATGGCGTCCATTTGCAATCCGTGGTGTCCATGGCTCCGTCGGGATCTCGCGCGTGTGCATGTTATTTGCCGAATTTTAGCTTAGCTAACTTTCCTTCAAAAGTGCGGCATGTGCCGAAATTGGCCGAACCTGAAGTTCGGCAGATTCGGTCCATCACTAGCATCCACCCAGCGACCCCCGTCTGTTCTGTTACTCCTGTTTGAAAACTTAGGTTGACCGAAGCATCGACTAACTGCTCACAAAACCATATTGGCTAGATGCTCAATCATTTGTGCCAAATTTACCCATCTTTTTAGATACATTTTTCTCATTTTCGAGATTTCTTGTGAACTTTGGAGAAAGAGAACATCTAAAATGATGAATGACGCCAGTTATTCTGGAAGCTATGAAAGGAACAACAGGGTTTGTGTTGGGGAGTTCAACAGATCCTTTTACTGACCAATCCTTTCGGCTGAAATGCAATTCAGGTTGAATACTACTGCTGCATTTTTACAATTGTACCCCGTTACTAAAAAAGCTGCCCTGCACTGATTAAAGGTTTCCTGGTAGTGACCCTAGGCTACCCTTCAGTGACTTCAATCTACCCTTCAGTGACTCTAGTTCAGGGCTCTTAAACAGGTAGCCCACGGGCCCCAAGCATCAAGTCTTGAGCACTATGTGCCGACAAGCTGAGGGAGAGGAGGA
>JAZHYW010037746.1:0-21763 GCA_037355805.1 Ixodes ricinus | reverse complement strand
CACAGGGTAAGGCAAAAATGAAAAAAAAAATCGATTTTAGTTTTTTTGCAATTTAACAAGTTTAGTTCTTCCTGCACATTTTCCATTGTCACAGTGTTCTGTAAAAGTTATATTTCGGGCTGAAAATCACTTCTTCCGAAAGCAAGTAGCAGGTGACCACGCCTCCTTTTGGGATACGCTCCCTGTTTATCAATAAATTTTGCCACAAAACAAATTCAACACCAGACCTAAAGGCTTGTCCAGTAACAGATAATGTTAAAAAAATTATTTGACAGCTATTGCATAGCATTTTTTCAACCGAGACACTCCGGAGACGCTGTGCACGTTTTTTCCAGGTGTGTACCATGTGTACTTTCAAGTGTTTGTGTTTTTGTAACGACAAAATGGCGGCATTTGATGCTGTTCTTTCATTCAATGGTGGTAGCATTGCACAAGCCAATGTTTTGAACTCCTGTGGATGGAACCATGTGTGGAACACCATCAAGTGGCTGAGGGAAGTTGACGTCACTCGAATATACTTTACGGACCAAGCGTCACGGCAGGTCACAAAAGAGGCCCGCCAAGCAAGACGATAAGCCGAAAAGCGAAGACATGACTTTAGCAATGCCTTCCAAGCTGGAGGCTATTGAGAAAATGACTCTAAGGCTGTTGGTGCCAATAGAAATTTGTTGTTCACCAGTTCTTTTACTTTAAACTCAATTATCTCAAAACAATGTTTTTTAGTACATAGGTACCATTTTTTCCTTAACCTGACATTATAGAAGGTTGATTTTTTATTCCTACAACCAACATGGGTGTTGAAAAATACTGAACTAGAACTAAAAAGATGCACCTCGCAGTTTTTGAGTTATAATTTTTTTAATACATGAAAAAAACTAAAATTTCAGTACTAGAATAAAAAAAATTGAGAAAAATCTCATTTTAGATTGGTTCAAATAATCCTAGTTCAGTGGATAAAACACAAAATTTCGAACAAAATGATATATACATGACAGGAATACTCCCAATAGTCACCGAGAAAAATGTTCCTCAACATGGCCTCAAATGCATGGGGAGCATAGGGCTTACCCTGTGCCCTTAAACAGGTAGCCACACGGGCCCCAAGCATCAAGTCTTGAGCACTATGTGCCGACAAGCTGAGGGAGAGGAGGAGACGAGAGCGTGCGGGGACGTCAGAACGTTAAGCTCTGATTGGAGGGATTCGTGGGTAGAACTAAAGCTAGCTGCCTTGGTCTCCAGCGCACTGGTCGAACACGTTCGAATGCGAGAGCCGAACGCCGGACGCCACCGTTCCGCATACTAACGCGTTCAACGCATTTCTTTTAATGTGAATAGCATTCTTTGAATACTTCACGCACTTTTCGTCTATCTATGTATCTATCTGGCTATCTAACCTCTTACGCCGCGGGTCGATAAATAAATAAAAAAGACCGGCGCCGGCTGGGATTCGAACCGTTGACCCTTTGATCAGCAGGCAGACGCGCCTAACCACAGAGCTATGAAGGCAGTCATTCAACGCACTCTAAACGGTTGTTTATATCTTTACCATAGGACGCGCTTTACAGCGCTGTCACAGCTACCGGTGCGCGCGCGTTCCATGCACGAGGGCTCATTCCGCTCTCGTGAGGCTGAGCACGGCCGCTACATCACCCTCTCCCGAGCGCGGGAGAGGGTGAGCTAACTCGTGCATGGAATAGCAGCGCACCGGTAGCTGTGACAGCGCTGTAAAGCGCGTCCTATGGTAAAGATATAAACAACCGTTTAAATACCGTTGGTTGAGACTAGCCGAGACGCCAGAAAGTCTGGTCGGTACCATTTTGAGTGTTTGTGCGTATGGCGCGTGCTTTGCTCGCCTTCCTAAGTGACACAAACGCACGTGCTGGGCTGCGGAGATCGTGCGCAGGGCTGTGAAAGTGTCAACAAATTTAGAATCGCCTCAAGAGTGGGCTGGCGAATCTAGAGTGTGCCGGCCACCTGACGAACGCGCATAACTCCGCACCGTTTGATGCTATTCGCATTAACGTAGATAATCATTCCCAAAGGATGGGTTCTGCTGACTTTTTTTATGAGTTTTGTTTTATAGGTTTGTACGAATAGTGGATTTTGAGTTCGAAATGAATTTGAAGCAAAGAGTGGTTTTGGACGAATATTTTCAAATCAAGTATTGAATAGTTTTCCAAGCTTTTCACTACTGCACCGTGACTAAACGAAAATCCATCTGAACTCGTAAAGGTTGTTCCCAAGTTTCAACTTGTCAACATCTAAGCGAAGTTCATTTTAATCTCGCTATATTTATAGACTGTAACTTCAGAAAGTCTATTGCCTACATGGGAATGGCAAGGAAACGATGGATTGGACATAAAATTAAACCTATAGGGATGCCCAGCTTTACGTAATCGAGAGGATTTATAAATCTTCTTGCTATGTGCAAAGATTCTTTACTTAATCTAAAATTTGAGAAAATAGAAAAAGAATTATGAATTATGAATGTACCGTAAATACCGCAGAAGTGCCCACTTGGTTCAAGTGCCCACTATAACATTTCCCAAACTTGGGAATCCTGCAAATTATACGTTAAGCACCTGATTTGACGGGACAAGCGTCCATGTTTAGATTAACCCAGTTTTCAGTAAAAAGGGGCGGGCGTTCCCCTGGTCTTTCACGGTAGGTTGTCAGGACATCCCTGCCTAACATATACATGCCTTGCACCTACGTCACACGATGACGTCGAACAACGGTATCTACCATGCTGGTGGTTGACTCGACGGCCCTTCGCAGCGAGAGCAATGGTAAACTGCGCCGCTATCGGCTGTAGCAATTGCCCCGTATCCCGATGATCGTCCGATCTTTTCGTCGGCATGCCCCGCGAGACAGAGTGGCCGTCAAGTTAGAGAAGTACGAGCGGCAGGAAAGGGATGCGGCCGCGGATTATCGAGTTTGCGGGACGCATTTCATAGCGGCGAGCGACGGCACTTTTCTACCGTTATTTACGTTCGCGCACGCCTTTGCATCGGCTTTTGCTCGTTCGTGGTGTATATGGCCTTTGGTCTTCGTTGCATAACGCCGTTTTCACGCTTCGAGCGTACCTTCAGGGCTCCCGGCCGAATCCGGGCGAGTGTCGCGCCGCGCGCCGCCGCCGACGGCGATCGGTCGGTGGCGGTCCCCGTGTGCAAGCTCGCCGAGCCGCCGCCGCCGGGTCATCGGTTCGTGCCGTCCGCGATACGATAACCTTTGCAAGGAGCGAAAGTATGCAATGCGAGCCGGAGAAAACATTATAATATAAACCCTGAGACAATGAGATTTTCTTGTTTCAGGGTTAAGTTATGACGGTAACATTGCATTGTTTACCAGTATTTCGCAAAATCGTAACAATGTTTCTACAAGCGACTCCTAGAGCCGCTCGTCAAATTATGAAGCGCGCAATCAAGCTTTTTCTTTTTTGGCGACACGGCATCCCTTCGCGTCAAAACTTCGTCGGCGGCATTTCGAAACTTTCTGCTCGTAGCGCGATCGCACCAATGCCGAAAAATTCCGCACGTACTAGATAAACGTCATCATCGTAAGCTCAGCACGTTTTTCACGGTACCTTTGTTGAAAATATGGTGCATGTTAGCGCATGTCCGGGCCGTTAGCAGCATCCTACGCCTTGGTAAGCGCATCCGCGCGGCGTGAAGTCAACCACCAGTATGGTGCAGGGCCCCGTCCACGCCCTGTCCTTCCCTAGATGCTCCCTAGCGTGACCTCACTTGCAAGGCATGTATACTCTTGCACAATAGCCAAAGTTTAATTTTGAAATTTTATTACAATGTAGATTTTATCGTTCACAAAGTTTTTGTTTCTTTTTAGACACACCACGTGCGTGCACGCACCATCCCACTTTGAAAGTGGGCCTTCCTATTAAGAATATGACTGCAATATTTGTACTTTTCGAAGAGTTGATTGCGGCGGGTTAGCCCCTCTAAGCACGCTTCTTACCAAGCACCGGTGCACTGCGGAGAAGCGACACTTGTGGAAGCGAGCTCCACGGGTGTTGTTTCTCTGCAGTGCACCTGTGCTCGGTAATGCCAGAGTCCCACTAGAGCGACAAACAGAAACAAACAACAGCGATAAGCCTCAAACCAGGTTCTTTCCCGATTTGACAGGCTTTGCAGAATAAAGGAGGCTATGCTCAAACACGAGCATCATGCACGCGAGGGTATCTTTGGCAGGCTTGCAATCACTCGAGCTTACTTCACGAGCACCGAACGAATAAACGCCTGTCAAAGGTACCATCACGAGCATGCTGCATGCGTTTGAGGCTTGTCCGTGTTGATTGTTTTTGTTTGTCGCTCCTGTGGAACTCGGGCACAAGAAATGCACTCAATGGGGCTAACTAGCCGCGGCCAACACTTTGGAAAATATGAATGAATATCAGAGTTCATCTCGAAACGAATATTGAATAGCATATTATTTAAATCTGCTATTAGAAAATTCCCACAATACTACTGTTTCCCCTTAATTTTTGCTTCTCAACTCTTTCTCATCTTACTCCCTGTATAATAATTCTACTACTAAGCTACAAGCACGAGCTTTTAGGGCGCACCTCGACTGCATGAACTCATGCCCAACAAAAGCAACTTTCAAAGATAAAGCTATCACGTCTGGTTTCGAGCTGTCGAAAAGTACCATTAAAACGCAAGGAATATAAAGAAAAATTGTCGGTCAAGCAAAAACTGTCGTAGGAACTTTTTTTTTTTTTTTCCGACATGTAGAACTCATTATTCGAGAGATTTGAGTGACACGGCAACGACAGTGTGTTTGTTCTGTTAAATTGAGAAATGCAAACACGTTCGCAGAACAGTGCTATTTTGAATCTTGTTATCACATCAGAGATGGGCTTAACATAGTCACAGAAAGAAACCAAAGCTAAAGTAGGAAGCACGAAGTCCCTCCTCTGGGAAATCCTAAATGTGCAGCCGAGACTCAACTACATCGAGGCATGCAAAACCACTGCCGTCTTCTTCTTTTTGGGGGAGGGGGGTGTCTGAAAACATTACCTTCCCCCTACTCTGCATCAGCCCTCCACCTTTGGCAGACGGGCTACAGGGTCCTCCACAACCGAACGAGTTTGAGACCCCTGCTCTAGGTGATCCTGCAGCGACCTTAACCTGCTGCAACTCCACGCCACCTCGTGGCAACTCTAGGCTACCCCGCAGTGACTACACTACCCCATGGCGAGTACAGCTACCCGCAGTTCTTCTAAGCTAGCTGTCGGTGTCTCCAAGCTACCCTGCAGCAACTCCAAGCTACCCACGGCCACTCTGGGTTACCCCTTGGCGACTCCCAGCCGCTCCCCACCCTTCTCACCGTGGATGGCCTCGATCTGCTGCACCCTCCCCAGGTGCCCAGCGCCGACATGAGCGGGTCGCCAGTCTCCCGGCCCGGGCTGCGCCGCCTTGCCCCGCTCCTCGTACGACTGCACAGTGTCGTCTTCGTCCAGGAGGAACCGGCAGTGCTGCACCTCGTACATGGCCTGTTGCACCAGATACAAAAGCAGGCATCGAGGTCACACTGCTGCCCGAAAAGTTCCCGGGGTGCAGCGAAGCAACTTTTAAGGGCGAAGCTCTTAGGGGCTAGCCATGTCCGTATGTCCGTCCGCCGTAGGCCGGCGTCGGGGCTCGTGAGATCACGTGCTCACGAGCACGTGAGCACATGCTCACGTGCTCGTGTAGGGCAAAAAAAAAAAGAATTATAAAAAATTACGAGCTTGTGAGCTCACGTGCTTGTGTAGGGGGAAAAAAAAAAAATGAAAAAAAAAGTTGAAATTTGTTTGCGCGAGCGACAGGACGAATAGGGTGCTCTGAGATGTGGTAGTAACTCAAGACCTGGGGTTTCTGTCATGGATGAAACGTTGCATGTAGCCGCTCAACGTCTGTACAGGAGAGGGCGCTGCGGTCAAATGCGTATATAATCGTGTTAAACTTTGCATGCATTGGCTCAACGTTTATAGACGAGAGGGCGCTGCGGTCAAATGCTCAAATGCGTATATAACCACGTTCCATACCACATTCTCTTTCTGACATGGATGAAAACGAACGAAAGGCTCTGCATGCCTGCGGCTCAGCGTCTACGCAGACAAGCACCACCAGAGCTTTGCCCCAACCAACATCATTCACCACGTGGAGATGCGGTCAATTTTTTACTTGTTCTTTTCGTGGCTTGAGCACAAGCTACCTACTGGATCGGTCTCGAGGTTTACAAATTATTCACCGTATTTTCCGGTGTGCACTCATTGTCTGCCAAACAAAATTTCGGCCGAATAAATTATTTCTGCCTTACAGAACTCGCACTCGGTGCATAGTAATGTAAAAAATAAACTTCTCACCGACCGTACACGTCGAGAAAGCTTTCTTTATTTGTGCCAAAAAAAAGCTCGTAGCACACAGAAATCATTGTTACCATACTCTGTCGTTCGCTAAACACGTCTCATCATAATGAATAGTCCAGAAAAAAAATGACCGCATCTCCACGTGGTGAATGATGGGCTGTACAACACTAGAGCGCACGACACAAGAGCGCCGACATTAGAGCGCCGACATTAGAGCGCCGACAGTAGAGCGCCACGACGTTAGCGCGCGCGACACGAGAGCGCTGCGACGTTAGAGCGCGACGACTCGAGAGCGTGGCGACGTTAGCGCGCACGACCCGAGAGCGCAGCGACAATAGGGAGTTTTCGTAGATGGTATTCGCCGTCCCGCAACGCTCTCTGCAACCCGCTACGAGACCCGGAACTTTACATACAAGGCCATCGGCGCGCAGGCGCAGTAGCGACTTCTTCGTTGCGAAGGGCTTAGCGGAGGGGAAAACAGGGTCTACGAAAACTCACTTTTTTAGCTTCACGTGTCCTTAGAGCGCCCGTCACGAGAGCGCACAACCAGTCCAGCGCAAGTGGCCCGCCCGGACCGACCACTTGTTCGGGCATCGCGTGTTTATATAAAATTGGCAGGGATTTGTGCCGCGAAATTCAGCAATGACATTGCAAAATGAGTCGACCAAATATTTGCGTGTGACAAACCAAAAAATGTTACAAAAAGCTGACATAAAAAAAAATTCATATTTGTAGCGCGCATTTTTGCAGGAGAAAAATTGCAGCTGAATTAGCTTCATTGGTTCCTTGATTTTGTATATCACAGATTTGCAGAGGAGGTTTTTCTATATCCGTCAAAAGGCTTGAAAGATCTGCATCTGATAAAAATGCGCTGAGCTTTCCTTCGATGAGTTTTTTACTGATACTTTCTTAGCGGTGAGCTTTCTTCATTACGGACGTGGACGTCAGAATACCATTTAAACTTATACGAGGGATGTTTAAATAGCCACAAAATATATCGGAGACTAAATGCCTGTCAAGAATAGACCAAATATAGCACAAAGTAAACTACATATAGTATATCAGAGAGGCGCACCGCAGCACTGTGAAGAAATCTTTGACTCGCTGCTCCACTCAACTGCAAACATTCCCGGTACCTATGTGCCCCACCCCACACCCTTGCCCCCTTTTCTCTCCGATGTCAGTAAACAATTGGTTAGAAAGAGTCGTACCCGTTTTATTTTTATTTTTCATTAAAGACATATTGAATTAACCAAATCTCACCAATGCTTCAATGCGATAAATCGCACAATTTTGTTCTGTCTGTGGAGCCGCGGGTATATCACACATTTTGCGGTGTTCGCTCAAATGGGGTGCGCTCTCGTGCCGCGCGCTCAACTGGTTCTGCGCTCGTGTGTCGTGCGCTCTAATGTCAAGCGCGCTACTGTCGCAGCGCCCTCGTGTCGTGCACTCTAACGTCGGCGCTCTAGTGTCGCGCGCTCTAAAGGCGCTTTCCCGTGAATGATGTTGATTGGGGCGAAGCTCTGGTGGTGCTGATGATACTGATTTTGTTCATAGGTAGTGCTGATGGTGCTGATTTTTTTATTGCTCATAGGTAGTGCTGAGTTCCGGGTTGCGTTTCGACTTCATTATTACTGCTTTATGGTCGGTGAAATGCAGAGCCAGTGGTTCTTCTAGCGGATCAGCCTGGATCCGCCAAGAGCCGTGTGAACGCATCTCCACCGCTTAAGTCAACGGTCCATGTCAGAAAGAGAATGTGTGGTATGGAACGTGGTTATATACGCATTGAGCATTTGACCGCAGCGCCCTCTCGTCTATAAACGTTCAGCCAATGCATGCAAAGTTTAACGCGATTATATACGCATTTGACCGCAGCGCCCTTTCCTGTATAGACGTTGAGCGGCTACATGCAGCGTTTTATCCATGACATCCCCAGCTCTTGAGTTACTACCACATCTCAGAGCCCCCTACTCGTCCCGCAGTCATGGCCGAGCGGTTAAGGCGATGGACTAGAATTCCATTGGGTCTCCCCGCACAGGTTCGAATCCTGTCGACTGCGCAAACATTTTTTTCTTTTTTTAAGGAGACAGATGGGATGGCAATCAATGTGAGCACGGACGCCGGATGGACGGACAAGGCTAGACCCTAAGGAGCTTTGCCCCTAAAACAAATCCTATAATCAGCACCACGTAAAATTTCAACTTTTAAACTGGTGAAGTCTGCGAAGGAAAATACGGTACATACTTGTCCCCGTTCTGAACAAAACGCGCTAACAAAATCTCGCTCCTTTCTCCTTTTTGCACCGAGGAAAGGAAAGGCAATTAACTTTTCCCTTTCTTAGTTCGAAGCAGGACGCTTGTGCGAGTAATTTGTGGACTTCCCAGTGATGGAAGTGGCATTTAACCTTTTGTTGCAGGTTCTGTAGCAGGCAAATTATTGGTTTGGAGCAGTCACTGACGCTTTTGGAGCAGATGCCAACATCTAACACATCACTCGAAACACATCACTTGAAAATAAAAATGTGGTTGCATCGCTAAATGAGTTTATCTTTAATAATGAGTGAGGGTTTCTCTTTGTTACTAGGGCATATTACTTATCAACTTTCGTAGGACACAGACAAAAAGAACACAGAGGTTTTTATTTTTTTAATAAGTCTTTGGTTAGGGTAGATTCCATTTACAATGGGTACCAAAAAAAAAATAGACTAAAAATGAATTGTAGCGCAACACTTCCAGTTGTGATAAAGCTTCTCTGCCCTCCCACTTTTACACCCAATAGTTCATTTAGCCTGTAAATATAATTTCTGCAAAATGCCAGCATAAACCAGCATATTCATTAACCCCTTAACTGGGGAGCGCGTCTTTAGACGCGCATCAATTTTGACCGCAGCTTGGGGCGCGTCTATAGGCGAGCTGTACTTTCTTTGCTGCTGGGAAGCGCGTCTCTAAACGCTCGATTGTTTTAGCGTGTGGGGAGGATGCGCCATCTACCCTCGTGCATCGGAAACATTTTTAGTTTTAAAACGATGCATACATGGCAACACAAAAAAAGGTTGAAGACTCCTGTATGACACCTTTGACTGTTTCGAAAATGGCGTCCAGCAAGCGCCGACGTCCCTTAACCGACGAAGAAATCAATGAGCTGCTGCAAAATACTCACAAGGACTCCTTGTGAGTCAAAGTTTGCTGCTCTTTCGACCGACAGCTGCACGGGAACTACCTTGTCTACTATATTTATTCAAATATAGACCCGCATTTTTTTTTCCCTCTTTCTCGGCACAGTTTTTTTAAATGAGAGGTCAACCTACAATCAAGAAGGTAGTCCTGGAATAATACTGAGTATAATTTCCGAGGCTATCACGCTAACCCGGGCGCTCACCCATGTCAGCCGCAGCTCGAAGCACCCCGGTGCAAAGCGGTGAAGTTCGACTCACCCGCACTGGTGAGAGGCAGCACGGAGGCGTGCGGCAGACATGATAATCAAGTGACCTCACCAGGAGTACACGACACTGGTTCTGTCTTGTCGCAGCAGACGCCATCCTACTATTTTGCAATGTTTTTTCGCGACTTTTAGCTCCTGACATCGCCAACATTGTCTGAAAATTTTGACAATGTTGCCGATCAACCCACCAGCACATCAATTGGCCGGCGCGGTTGACGAGCAATCTCAACACTTTGTTTCACTTCAAGTTATGGCGCAGCCGACGCTTTGAGCCAATCGGACCCACCAAACGGCATCAAAGTGCAACATCATGCAGGGGTGGAACTCATGAAATGCACTTGGGAGCAGCCACGGGAGCAGCTGAAACAGCTGTTTTGGAGCAGAATGGGAGCAGCTAAAACTACATTCTGGAGCAGGCTAGGAACAGCTCAAATCAGTTTTCATTGCACTTCAGCTTGTGTCCTAGACGAGCACGGGAGCAATTTCAATTGTGCTTGGGAGCACAGATGAACATGTGTGGTTAGGAACCTAGGTAGATGGGATAACAGTGTAACAGATGCAAAAACTTGGCCTTAATGAGAACCAAAAAGCAAGTACCATATGTTTCTGAAGATAGTGGCCTTGATATTTTCTAAGCGGCTTTCAGCTGCTCAAAATGCAAACCAGCACTGCTTTTAGCACAACCCACACGTGCTGGACATAGTAATTATATGTGCAAACCATGTGACGTGCGTAAGCAACGGACGTGCATTTGCGCGGAGGAACAGGGCAAACATTTTTGAGTTTATCCTATTGCACAACTCAATATCGAAGCAGCAGACTACGATTAACGGAGTTATCGTATTCGAAGCGATGAGCCGGAGCAAGATTAAAGTACATTGAGCAGATCTACCGCTCGCGTGAGAGCTGCTGGCCGGCAAGGTTTCGGATCCGACCGCGCTTTAGTTCAATCAAATCACGATTCATCTTGCAGGAATGCGGTTCCAACTTCTAACAATGAAGCACTAAAAGGAATCTTTTGCTAATGTGTTTTCAACTGGCTGACGTCCGGAACCCGGGCCGCAGAGCCTCAGGCAATCTGACGCTTAACGACTCGACCTCGCCTCGGCCGACTTGCTTAAAGTCCGACCATCAGAATAGTCTTCTACCGGGGAAAAAACCGGTTCCAAGTTTCCTTCTCTCCATTCCCACTCGCCCACTTTTCTCCTCCTCTCCATACAAGAGCGGATCTCTGAACCAGGGGGGGAAGGTGCCGCCGCTTCCCATGCAACCTCCTCAGAATTTACGGCTCTCCATGCTGGCCGCCATGAGAAAACTCGGTACCAGTGTTGCTGCATCTCTAGGTCATCTTTAGGCTAAACCTGACGGAGAAAATCTGGCAACGGAGCAACGCCGATGTACGCCGGAAGCTAGAGCCGGTTTGCTTTCGTTGTTTTTGTATGGTCGGAGCAAGTCTGGCAACAACGCACGTTGTTTTGCTTCGACGGGAAGCCAGCAACGACGCACGTTGTTTCGCTTCGCCGGGAAGCCAGAAGCTCCGCTGTTTGCGAACACATGTAGCGAGGATGTGACCGGAGAAGTGCCCTATGATGTTCCCGGAAGACGGAAAGTGTCATTCGTAATCGTCGTGTGTGCTTTGGAAGCGAAGGGAGTCGCCGGATCCACGAGTGCGCGACCATAAGTCAAGGTTCAGGACAGCGCTGCGTTGATTGCGGCGATCTCGTTCTGTTAGGTGCAACACGGCGATGCGACAAAGAGCTGAAACGTTCGTGGTGTGTGTGCGGTGCTTGGAGGTAGAAAGCCACATTAACCCGGAGCGCAAATTGGTTGTTGTGGCATTGAGTTTAACGGATTCAGTTCCGTCGTCGTCAGCTGATCCAGTCCAGCTGGGGCGAGCGTCTTTAAAATTAAATCTTCCTTCGTTCCGTTTCAAAACGTCGAAGATTCCCGACGCATACCGTGAGTATAAAGGTGCGGGCGTTTTCAACAATATTACGTCGTTTTATTTGAACAATGGACTCCGCATTGTTGTACTAAATCTGCCGTTTTTATGCTTCGCGATGTTGGACTACGTTTCCGCAGCGACGTGTTTGCACAGTGACGCACAACGCTCGAGTAGATGATTCGGTCCTGCAAACGACCGGTTATACAGAATTTCAGGGAAACTTAAGTCACCACCGATATTTAAATTCCCTGTAAATCTCGTGAGTTTGTTGCGCTCATCATGCGGTGTGAATAAATTTGGGCAAGATTTCCTACCTGCCCACAGACGCACGAACTGAGACCATTTTTTACGTAGTGAACATATCTTTTTGTTTTTGGAAGAGGCGTTGGTGCGTTTAATATGGTACAATCACTTGAGTGTTCAGAAATTGGGGAGAGTGAGCACGCTTTCCCAACTTTGTCTCTCTTCTCCCTGGCATTGCCCCTAGTTTCAAGTTTCAGTATTTCAGTACACATACCTACTATACTCCGTTTCGCCTTATGTTGTACCGCAGCGAAGGCTAGAAGCGCGAGCTCATAGCATTGGCAGCTGCCCTTAATGCGCGAGAGCTTGTGCTGCCGAGATGTGCCTTAGAGCAAGGGGCTCGCGCTTGTAGCCTTTCCTGCGGTACATCATAAGGTAAACAGAGTATAGCAGGTACAAACTATTCTAAAGCAGGTAAAAGTCTGGGAAGTCAGGACGGTGCGGACTCCGTGTTTCGCGCTTTTCGCAAGGTGAGTGGCGAAGTGCTTTTGCGAGGTGTGCGGAATACGCAGATGATTTTGTTATACCCATCGTTTGCGCGTCCCTCCTGCATTTTATTTATTTCGGCTCAGGAGAGACGGGGAGCGGCAGATAGGCCGAAGGCCCATACCGGGTGGCCTGCAACACCCAAACTAATAGAAAAATAATTAAAAAGGGGGGGGGGAATAAGATGATCTACAAAGGCGCAATCACAAGCGAAGATTTGCGATAACAATGCGTTTGCTCCGGTGGGCCGTGCGGTTGTATTTTACCCTGCTCTCTGCAACACAGTGTCATGACGAAGAGCTGGAACGTTCACGGTTTGTGCTGGGCTCACGGTCACCGAAACCGAAACCAGATCAGCGAGATAACTGCCTTGTGTACTCCGAAATGACGGAAGCAATAAGTTGTCGAAAGCCCGTTTTTAGGGGTTTGAACCTAGTAAACAAGATTAATATAATTAAACTTAGTTGTTTGTATGCAGGCGGACATATGTAAAACAACAATACATTCGCTTTCCCAAACGAAAAGAAAGTAACGCTCAGTCCGCCGTATATGGCAGCAACTTCTTCAAAGCAAAACCTATGCTGGCAACGTAAGCCGTTTTCTAATGGCCGCCACCGCGGTGAGCCGCGTTCCCTTTCCCTCTTTCCCCCCTGCTCTGAACTACTCCCGGTAGAGAGGAGAAGGGTCCCCCTCTTTCTCAAATGAAACGGAGGAATTGAGGAAGGGTTTCCTTCTCTCTGCTTGTTGGTCGGCCTTTAACCGCTTACGGCTGAAGAATAGCAATCCAGTCGCAGGTGGTGTAGCGCTTGTTTTTTCGCAAGCTTCCGAATCGGGATACACAGGGAAAGTAAACAGAACAAAAAATTGCAAGGCCAACCAAGCTAAACGCGCTCATTGTTGCCAATCGAGTCGATAAAAACCGAAACCAAGACAAAAAATCAGCAGAACCCATCCTTTGGGAATGATTATCTACGTTAATGCGAATAGCATCAAACGGTGCGGAGTTATGCGCGTTCGTCAGGTGGCCGGCACACTCTAGATACGCCAGCCCACTCTTGAGGCGATTCTAAATTTGTTGACACTTTCACAGCCCTGCGCACGATCTCCGCAGCCCAGCACGTGCGTTTGTGTCACTTAGGAAGGCGAGCAAAGCACGCGCCATACGCACAAACACTCAAAATGGTACCGACCAGACTTTCTGGCGTCTCAGCTAGTCTCAACCAACGGTACTCTAAACGGTTGTTTATATCTTTACCATAGGACGCGCTTTACAGCGCTGTCACAGCTACCGGTGCGCGCGCGTTCCATGCACGAGGGCTCATTCCGCTCTCGTGAGGCTGAGCACGGCCGCTACATCACCCTCTCCCGAGCGCGGGGAGAGGGTGAGCTAGCGGCCGTGCTCAGCCTCACGGAGAGCGAGAACGCGCGCGCACCGGTAGCTGTGACAGCGCTGTAAAGCGCGTCCTATGGTAAAGATATAAACAACCGTTTAGAGTGCGTTGAATGACTGCCTTCATAGCTCTGTGGTTAGCGCGTCTGCCTGCTGATCAAAGGGTCAACGGTTCGAATCCCAGCCGGCGCCGGTCTTTTTATTTATTTATCGACCCGCGGCGTAAGAGGTTAGATAGCCAGATAGATACATAGACGAAAAGTGCGTGAAGTAGCCAAAGAATGCTATTCGCATTAATATAATTTTTTGGAGCACGTTGTGCGACTTGGAGCACAATGGCGCGAGGTATTGGCTGTGGTGCAGTTTTCGCAAAATGGCTCAGGATGGAGCAGACAAATTCGTCGGGCGCAAATAGGCGCAAATGGCGCAGCCGTTCTACCCCTGATCATGGCATTCGTCCACCGTCCTGTACGTGCTCTTTCATCGACTTAACCAATCCAGTTCAGCGAATGTCCCGTGACTTGCGCTTTTAGTATAACGTTGCTCGCGGTCGTACATGTTCGAGCCTTCAACTGTGCTATGACCCAAGATGAAACAACCCATACAAAAAGCAGAGACGCCGTGAAATACATGTAGCAAGGGAGGTGAAGGAAGACTAAGTGCACGGGCGCAGTGCGTGAGGGCAGGATCAAAACACTCGACTGATTGTAAAACTGTATCGTCGACTTTTGCCACCACATCACATACACATTTGTAGCATTTTCCCTTCTTCCTCCTATCAGCGTAGGTGTAGCACAATCCTTGGCAAAAATGGCACTTTGGCACGAGATGTAGTAGTAGACTTTCATTCACGGCAAAACTCGCTGCTGAGACCTTGGCTCCACTCACTTGTTGAGACCTGGCTCGTGCTCAAGCCCCGAAAAGACAGAGGCAGAAACTGCCTTAGCGCACCTGTAGCTAGAGACAACGCAACCTCAATTTGGCATTTCTGTGAGGCACAACGTCCCCACTTCCCCCTCTCCCCACCTACAAGCACTTAAAAAAAATTCTACAGGCTTAGATTATGCTGACAAGGACCAGGGAGCAGAGAATGTACAAACCGCACTCCGTGTGTGGTTTTGCTAGGTTTTTCAATATTTTTATTACCTATTCTTACTTGTTTTTATTATTTGTTTTTTATTTATTTGATTTTATTACTCTCAGGCATTATCTGTATTTATTTATTTTGTTATTTTCATCCAAAACCTGCTGCTCTCGCCTGTACGTTTGCGTTAAAATAAAATTAATTTACCCTACCAGACCAGCTGTGCTAGTAGCTCAGTGGCTACAGCATCAGACCGTTCTGGACGGTTCTACCGTAACTACAACTCGCGGAACGAAGTGCTTACCATGCAGTCGTGGCACCGGCACAGCTGAGAGCGCCACCCTGGGGGCCAGAAGGCACAACACCGCCCCGCAGGCCCCTCTTTTGGACCGGCTCCGCCGAGACGCCGGAGGACACACCCCGACGAAGACTGATGCGTTTCAACCTAACGAGACAAAGCAGCCGCGGTATATGAAACACTTTGGTCCTACACATCAAGCCAGAAATATGCGAAATGCTACCAGCGGTCGTGTGACACTGCGGCATCACACAACGGCACGTCATGCGACGCGACAACGCAACAGCGACAGCGACATCCGACGACACCGTGATGTAACTGGTACGCAATGAAATCATGTAACTCCAGTGGACAATCCAATGCCCAAGGTAGTCGTGGGACCACTTAGCTATGCGGGGCGCAAGTTCGTCCGCTTCTTGAGCGGGGGTTCCGGTGATGTCAGTGCGCCTTGCTCCGGTTCGCTCCGATCGAAAAGATGGCGGGTGGAGCTCGATGCAGCTAGCAACGAGGTCTACCCACCATCCTTCTAGTGGAGCCAATCGCAGCTCGGTGTTCCGACGACACCGGAACCCCTGTGCAAGAAGCAGACGAACTTGAGCTCCACACGACTTACATCCGGAGCCCTCAACCTTTTAGATCTATGGCCCTTATGTAACGAGTGGTCCACAATGATTATGCGATCTACAGCGATTACGTGATCGTGCGATCCCTCCCCACACTGGGCGACGCTTTTTTGCCGCAACGCACGAGTTGTATGCGACGGATGTCGCGGCACTAGTCCAAGTCGCTCCACCGGCGCAAGGGTAAGACATCCGACTGTAGACACCGACAAAGTGAGAACGGAGCTTTGGGTGTAGGGCACCTCGAGCGCACGCGCAAGTTTAAATCTTAGCAAAAGGAAGGAGAGTTTCTCTGTTGTTTTCTATCTTGTTTTGTTAAAACACTAGATTGCATCATAACGTTTTTGTAACTTTTCACAATGCTCCAGGGCCCATAAAAGCATTTCGCTTTAAGGGGGGACACTACCCAAAAATGGAATGTTTGAACCACTTGCTGATTTAAATGACATTTACAGGGCTTGTTTCTGTTGATGAGGAGAACATTTCTGCCAAATTTTGTTCACCTGGGTGAAGTACAAAAAAATTGCAAATGTTCAAAGATGAAAGGGACGTGTCTGCGTGGGAAAACTATCGTTTTTAAATTGCTTATAAATTTGTTGTTTTCATGTGTTATATTGCTTTAGGACAATTTGAGCTGATAGCTATGGAGCTATATTTCTATATTATACCATCTTTCATGACAAAAAAGCCACATAAACAGAAACACTCTTCAAAAGATTTCCATCCTTTGTCCAAAATTTTAGTTCTCGAGCATGCAAAATGACAAAATAAAGAGTACAAGCTCATAGTTATCTTCCCCTTAAAATTTCACCCTAGAAAAACTCATAAAAATGAATCCAAGTTACGTAATAACAAAACAATAGTTTTCCTAAAGTGAAATTTATGCCAAAAAATGGAATGGAGAAAAATGCGTTTAAAGTGCTCCAGCCTCAACCTTTTCTTTAGCATCGATGTACAGAAAATAATTTAGAAAAAGTTAACTATGCGGTGTAAACTAATAAAATGTGGATGTAAATATAACATTTTTCAAAATCAACTTTTTTGCAGAAATTGTTTTTTCTGGGTAGTGTTTCCCTTAAAAATTGGCAACAACTGGCAGAACGCGGCCGGAAAAGTATTCTCCGCTGCACCATACCTTTGCCATTCCTGATGTTGGAGGAATGTTTCCCGAGGTCCCGGAGTTGCAGTCGCCGGAAGTACCATTGGTTGCCGCTGCACCAAGAAAGCCGTTGGAGCACGGCGGTACGTTCCCGTCTTGAACGCCGATTCCTGCAAGAAGGGATGAATCCAATGGTTTATTCGCTACCCAGTTTAAGAAGAGACGATGCTCTTTGAGACGTCACTAAAAACAATAACATTTTTTAAATTATGTATTATGAAGAGTGACAGGCACTTATCGTCTCGTTCTGACGAAGTTTCATGAAATAAGTCTCTTTATCTCAAAGTATTGTCTTGGGAACATGGTACTAAGATGGGTCTGTGCATGTTTCTTTGTTGTTATTTCAGAATGAACTATTTACACACTGCTATTTTATGGAAGGCATATCTCCACTTGCACATACCCCATCTTCATCTTTTTTTCTTTCTCTGTTAGGTGTATGTCTGAGGCATGGCATGAGGCTTTTAAAATGCCTTTTATGTTTTCTGAAATAAATATGTTTGAAACCGGAAAATTAGAGTGTAATAAAAACCCTATGAATCATCCTAGAGCTTTAATTTATACCTTACTGGATTCCACAAACCTTCCAAATTATTGATTTTTTTTAATTAAATTTTTTTTAATTTAGAGTAGGTAATTCTTTCTTTTTTTGCAAATGAAACTTGATATTAACCCTTTCTTGACCGTCTCCATAGCTCATCGATCACCGGTGATCAATGGTTTCCAAGCACCGTCAAGAAATTAAATTTAGGGTGGAGAATTGTGTTTCACAATCTCGTGGATAGCCAAAAAACTCTAGTTTCAGTTTCAACATTACTTTGAGCTTGATCACAAGCTGGTCGGCTGTCAAAAATAGTCCTGGGAACGGTGGTTGCATCAGTCTTCGTAACAAAGGTGGCATTATTTACATAACAAATCAACTATATTATGGCATATTCTTTACACCTCAAGAGCCACAAGGACAAATTAAATAATGTTAAAGGCGTCGATTAACAGATGGCTGTCGGTAAGCATCCCTATAATTTCCAAGGCAGTCCTGAGCCGGCGTGCACACTTTTATGTTCTCAGAAAGCCACAAAAAAAATTCTAAATATGAGAGAAATGCAATCAAGGCTACGACAAAACCAAGGTAGAACACAGAGAAAGCATTCTGCTGGGGATGTGAGGTGTACTATCCATATTTCACAAATATTAGCATTCTTCGTTGAAAAGCACACATGTCACGGAGGCTAACTCTCCGACGAACGAGAAAAAGAGGTCAGAGTACACTAACTTTCAGAAGTAATAGCCATGGGTGTGGGGCACGTTTAGCATATTGTGAATTTCTTTTTGTAGTTTAATTTGACATAGCTGTAGAAGTTTCGGCGCTTGTACGCCTTCCGCACATACATTGAATATTCAGGAAATAAAACTTTAAAATCTCTTTTCTACATTACAGCAACCTCGGTTTCTTTTGAGAGAACAACTAATTTGCCACATTTTGATGCGTCATATAGCTCCATATGCAAATTAGTTAGGTTAATAACAGCATTTGCATGAATCCTTTGAAAATCGCTATTTTTCTCGTTGTCAAGAAAGAGTTAATAAAACTGATTAGGCTACAGGAAAACCAAGTACATATTTGTCGTCAGATTGTGAAGGCAGAAAAGCTATTTTAGATTTCATTTAAATTAAATCGCAAGTTATATTAAAAAAAAAAAAAAAGCTATCGAAGCAGTGTTGCTTTTTAAAGGGATACTTCAACAAAACTTAAAATATAGGCTGGATATGATCCACAATATCCGTAAATGACAATCGAATGTTTATACTGTCAGCCTGATGGCTGTATTCTTCGTTATAAACGGCCCACTTTGGCAAACGCTTGGAGAGCAGCCGGCAAAGAGCACGTCACATCCGCCGCAATCGTGACGTAGTTTGTCTCGGGACCTTACGTCCGGACGCAGCGGACGCTGCAAGCTATCCCAGCCAATCCCACTCTGTGGACGTGGCCCGTGATACGCCTTCCGCGCATTGTTGTGCCCCTTCTCCAAGGTCACGTGACATTCACACAGCCTTGGATAGGCTCCGATGGCTTGTAGCATCTGCTGAAAGCAGCCGAAGCACACCAGCAAATCAAGCCACCGCAAGTAACCCCAAAGCTGTCTTTGTACGAATTCTGAGTGACGGGTTAATCTTCTATAATCTTGTAGAGGGACAATAGCGAGTCTCGGGGGAGAGGGGTTCCTCTTTCAACTCTTCTCTCGTCGTGGCCGGTGGCAAGACAGTTACCGTCACTACCTGTCAAGGTTCCTAAACGGGCATTACAAACAAGGCGTTTGCGACATCACCCAGGTGCTCTTTGCTAATCAATTAATTTGTTTCAAAATTTCTTTTCGCGTCTTTTTCAACAAGAGATTGGTGTGCAGTGGCGTAGCAACCGGGGGGCCGGGGGCCCTGGGCCCCGGGGTACCAGGCATCCCAGTCACATTGAGGGGGGAGGGGGAACTCTGGCAGCACTCGGCAACCCCTCCCCCCTACCGCTTTACTGGTTGGTTGCGATCTCGCGAGCGGGGCGGGGGGGGGGGGGGGGGGGGCTGCGAAAGACATAAGGGCCCCGGGTGCCAGATGATCTAGCTACGCCACTGTTGGTGTGTCTGATGCGATAATGCTCCCTAGAACACGAATAGGCCAAGAATCGAGCGCCAAAATTTCGTTGTAGTATCCCTTTAAGAGTAACTGAGTAAAAGTTTATCCACTTCCCACTTTAAAAGAAGAAAGTTTCAACAGAATACAATTTGCCAAAAACAAAATTAAACAAATCCACTGTAGAAGCATAAAACACAGACAAGTCGAGATGGCATAGTAACTGAAAGTCGTAATTAAGGAGGAAGTTTAGAAGTAAGTGCAACATGCCCCCAACAAAGCTACTAAGTTGTGCAAACTCAATTTGTTATAGCAGTACAGTAGCACTAATTTGGCTGGAATAGGGCACACCCACCTCAAAATTTTACAGTTTTGGCTTCTGTCCAGAGACATTCCAGAACCTGCGTCGCAGATACCGGAATGTATATATTGCAGATATTTGCAGATATATACAGCAGCAACAGCGTTTTTAGCCATTTTAAGTTTGAAGTCAATCCAACCGAAAAATTTAAGCCAACCCATTCGGTTTCTCACGCTATTCAGAAGGAAACCGTTTTGAAACGCTGATCTCGGAGAACTAAGGGAGGGGAAAAGATTCATCCCCACCTTTGGTCCCGACACTTGGCTTCAAATCAACAGGTGTCATGCCTGAGAGACCATTTGCTGAACTTCCGTTGCAGGCGCTATCGTCGACACTGAAGCTCTCATCATTTTCTGCCTTGCACGATGCAACAGCTGCAAAGAAACATTGAAGACGGCAGAAAAAGTGTCAACGTCCTGCAACATTGTAACAATACTCCTAGCAACACATGGACACTAAAATAATCCCAAGATTCTTTTTTTAAATACTATCTCACTTTCTATGCAGGACTTTTGGACTAATATTTTATTGTAAAATAAACCACATGAAAAGTAGCAGCAGCTGTTGTAAACAAAACTGAAACTGCTGTTGAGAACTGGAGACAGACGACGAGACCTTTTGGTTAAACTTTGCATAAGTAGGAAACCATAGAATTATGAAAACTGAAATGGCTCAGGCAGCATCCCTGCACTCTTTTTCACGCTCCACTCACCGTGAGCAAGATAGTGCCACAGGAAAGGGTGCTGACTCATGCAGCCAACGCAGATGACTTCACTGTAGTCGCGGTTGGCAGGAACTTCTCCACCCAGGTGCTGCACATCCAATCAAAAGAGCAAATAAGACAGCCACTTGGCAGACCATCGCACCACACATAACTGCATTTAAAAAAGAACTTCTTAAAAAAAACACTGGAGACAATCACCGGCAAGATGGTGAACTTTCAACACACAAGAGCCCAAGACAACGCAGGGAGCGCAGAGAAACTGTGAAGTTTTTTTTTTTATTAAAATGTTACGCCCATGTTGTTTGACTCTGTGGCTCCGCTATCTTTGAATTTTCTCAATGTGGAACATTTCGGGTCGTCCTTAAAGTGATTCCAGCATTGGCCATGCTCGGCCTCGATCTGTGTTCAGAGATGTCTCGCAATGAATTCTTCAACAATGCTACATGCCCAGCATATTGTGTAAACATGTTCTCCGACTGGCTGAAATGACCCAGGATTAATTCTTTGCTTTCTTTCGTGCAATCTCCCCTGCTCCTCGGACAAACCTAGCGCTAACCAAGATACGCAGATAAGGATCATCGGGTTCCCCATGGCTAGTTGTTTCCTTTTTCAGCAAAAAAAGTTGTTTCCATAAACTCATGTCTTTCGTACTGCCGTTAGCTTACAGGAGCCTCAAAGTTTCGTCTCCTCTTTGCATCACAATGCCATGGTAAGAAAAAAATATGCTCACCCGCCCGTGATACCAGTCCTCGCACATGACGCACTGCAACATCTCGTCGTCAACCTACGAAAAAACGTTCCAAAGTCATCGAGGAACAATATGAAAATCTGTCGCTAAAACAGAATTCAACAGACGACCAACAACAAAGATGGCTTCATGTTTCAATGCCGGCCTACGGGACCTCATTTGATAACTTGCGCGTGGAATCGTCAATTTATAACTTGTGCTTTTCCTAATGCTCC